>CM076581.1:83915964-84183840 GCA_034641835.2 Pinus albicaulis | reverse complement strand
AAGTAAACCTACGCAACTGGCATAACCTGTTAACCCAGGGCAGCCCGCTCAACCAGGTCAGCCTGCTCAACTAGGCCAGCCTGCACATCCTATCAACCCTGCACAACAGCCGACTTATTCGATGCCGCAGCCAAATCAACCGCTGCACCCTAATTATCAGGCTCAGCAGGGTCCCACCTACCAGCAGCCCACTCAACCTCAGGGCGGCTACTATTCTCATGGTCAATATCGACCGAATTATAGCCATCCCCAAGGGTCTAACTATCGTCCTCAACAACCTGGTTATACCTATACTAAGCAGCCAAATCCAAATGTTGCTTACATGGGGCCGACTCCTAATCAGGGTCCATACTCTGGTTATCAACCCCCGTACGCTGGTTACCAGTAGCCAAATCAAGATGGTTATCACACCTACACCCCTTATGGTCAGAATCCTGCTGGACAGAACCCATGGGGGCAAGGATATTCCCAACCAGCGTGGAGTACAAGTACTGGTCCTTACCCAGGGCCAGGTATGCCGTTTAATCCGCCATTGCCGTTCCTGGCTACCTTGGAGTTGTCGGATGTTTCAAAATTAACGAATGATCCAATACTGCATAATCCTTATTGGCCTCTGGTTCCTACCAAGGTGCCCGGTGATTGCCCCAAGTTTGAGGGTAAAGCTGGGGAGGACCCCCAAGCTCATGTGATGACCTACCATCTTTGGTGTTCGTCCAACTCTTGGGTGGATGATTCAGTTCGTCTACGCCTCTTCCAGCGCACTTTGACTGGCGCTGCAGCTAAGTGGTATATTGAATTAGCCCGTGGCATCTTTCAAGATTTCAATACGTTAGCCATGGCTTTTCTGACTCACTTTCAGTTACCGGTTCGCTATGAAGCCGGGACGCACCTCCTGACTTCTTTGAAGCAGGACAAAGCCACCCACATTTCTGATCACATTCATGAGTGGCGACGTCGTCGTAGACTGATCAAGTTTCATATACCTGATCAGATACTAACACATTGGTTCACCACCTCCTTCGTTAACAAAATCGCCCAAGATATTGCCATGGGAGCATGTGTGACTGAAGAACAAGCCATAGCACGTGCTCAATATCTAGATCTGGTATACTCACAATCTTGCACGCTGTATGATATTTTGCCTAATGCTCCATGGTCTGGAACCTCTAAAGCTCCACCTACCCCAGCGGTGGATGGTGTTATTGGTTCCGTGTCTCAGAATTCGAAGAAATCTTCGAATGGGAAGCAGAAGTCCAACTCATCCAATAATTCTTCTCCTCCCGCCCCTTCCGATTCTGGCAAAACTGTGGAGGTTAATGCTGTTCAGGCCAATCCTACGGAGAAAGCCTCCAAAGGGAAAAATAAGGGCAAAGGAAAATCTAAATCCGACGCCCCAAAGCCAGAGTCCAAACCTCGTACCGAGGACGGTTCCCAATGCAAACCGAAGTACCCCTACCTCTGAATTTGTGAAGGAGATCACTATACAAAAGATTGTCCACGACGATCTGAAGTTAGTCAACTTCTAAAAGGCTCCAAAGGGACTCCGACAGTTCTTAAAGAACCGTTCCCGTCTCAGTAGACCCAGATGGTTGAACAACCTTCACCATCTGCACCATTTGGGTCCCAGGTCTTTATGATGAATGGTGCTGCACCTATCTCTATTGCTACGCGTTCGAAGGATTACAACGAATCGTGTCAGGCACCGGGGAAGGCAGTTGTGGATGGTCCACCTCCCCCACCTGTCTCCGGTTCGTTGGAAATTGAGAAGCCTACTGCTGAACCTGTTGTGAGGCCACCTTCTAAAGGTGTTTTACGAAAGTCTTCCTACAATCCGAATGCCCGTGCCGCTCAGCACTACAATATTGTTGAGGATCTGGCACAGGCGCCTTCTGCCATGTCTGCATTGGAAGTTCTTCAAATTTTTCCTTCGCAACGAAAAGCTTTATTATCTGCAATCGGTGGAATCGATCCCGCCGATTCTAGTCTTCTCACCTTTGACTTAGAAAATTTCACCCCCCGACTTCCACATCATATCGCTCTTGTTATTCAAGTCGGGATCAACGGTCTTAACATCGATAGGGCTGTTGTGGATGAAGGTGCTTCTACCTGTGTCATGTCGTCCGCTTGCTGGAAGGCCATTGGCTCTCCGGCCCTTTCATCGTCTCCCAATGCCCTAGAGGCATTCGATGGTCGGGAATCCAAACCCCTAGGTGTTCTCGAGAGTCTAGCAATTACTTTACAGGGGAAGACAGTCAACGTGGAAGTAGAAGTGGTTGACGCCAAGCTTAACTACAATATACTTCTCAGCCGCAGCTGGACTCATGCCATGTTATGCGTGCCGTCCACCCTCTTTCGACTTATTAAGTTCCCTCACGAGGGCAAAATCGTTACTGTGGATCAGTTGTCTTTCTTCACCTCCACCTCCGAGAACAACGTTCCATACGTGGATCAGATCCCAAATCCCCCTAACAGTGTAGGGTCCGGTCTCTTCAAAGACCCCATCCTCATGGGTATTTTTCCCGCACCACCACCGCACACCGCTCAAGTTAACATGATCTCTAGGTCTGACGACCCATGGCTCATCCCTACGCCTGAGTAGGTGACTGAGTTTGGAGAATCGATGCCCTTAACTCCAGTAGAGATTAGCTACTGTGAAATCGTCGCCGCATCTGATCCTCCCCCTCCTCAGCATGCTCCTTTGAGCATGGCTTTAGACATCTATTCTCAATCCCCCTGGCTCGGTCAGGCCGATTCACCTGATCCTCTCAAATAGATTTTTCCTTCTGATGAAGCCATTGTAGAAACAATGTATCTTGAGAAACTGCCTTGGAACGATGGACATCATCGTTCCTCGTTCATGCTTAGCTTGGGGGCAATGTCAGATTGTCTAGAGCGTTTTGCATCTCAGGTTCCCACTCCGCCACTCCAGACGCCCATATTGACACATGAGGTGCTTTGAGAGGGAAACCTGAGCAACATCACTCAAACCATTCCAATCGACATCTCCGTTAAACCGTGGATAGTTGAGAATATACACATGGGAGTGACTTGTTCTCCTGATGAGATACGAGTCTATACTGATCTTTTTCGAGAATTCAGAGATGTGTTCGCTTGGTCCTATGAGGAAATGCCCGAGATTGATCCCAGCATAGTAGTGCACGAGATTCCTACCTACCCTGGTGCGAAACCCGTGTGCCAACGCCTACGCCCGGTGCACCCTCGCAAAGTCGTTCCCATCAAAGCAGAAGTTGAAAAACTTCTGAACGCGGGCTTTATTTACCCAATTCCCCTCACAGAATGGGTCTCCAAAATTGTCCCTGTAGATAAGAAGAAGGGGACTATCAGAGTCTGTGTTGATTATCGCGATATTAATCGCGCCTGTCCTAAAGACAACTATCCCACTCCTTTCATAGACCAAATCATCGACGAATGTGTTGGGAGTGAGATTTATTCCTTGATGGACGGGTTCTCTGGGTACAATCAGATAAAAATTCTACCTACAGATCAACACAAAACTGCATTCATCTGTCCGTGGGGTACTTTCGCTTATAAAAAGCTCCCATTCAGCTTGAAGAACGCTGGAGCCACTTTCCAACGTGCGATGTCTTACGCTTTCCACGACATACGCCATATCGTTCAGCCTTATCTGGACGACTTGCCAGCCCACTCAGCCAGGCGAGAGGACCACCCCGAACACCTCCGCCAGATTTTCCTTCGCTGTAGGCGCTACAATATTAGGCTTAATCCTCATAAATGCGTCTTTTGCGTGGATTCTGGCTGTCTTTTGGGATTCATAGTCTCCAAAGACGGAATTCTCCTTGACCCTTTAAAGGTCAAGGCTTTCATCAATCTCCCATCACCCTCCTCGTTATATCAGTTGTAGAGTCTGCAGGGAAAAGCTAACTTCCTTCGACGCTTTATCCCGAACTACGCAGGGGTGGCCAAAGGATTCACGGGTGTCTTAAAGCAGAACGTTTCCTTCCACTGGGACCAAATTTCTCAGCAATCCTTTGAAAAGCTTAAGACGTTACTCGTTAATGCTCCTTTGCTTCGTCCTCCTAACTATCACCGTGATTTCACTTTGTATCTCGCCGCCGCGTTTAGCACCATAGCTATGGTTCTGGTGCATGATGAAGATGATGGAAATGAACATGTCATTTATTATCTGTCACGAAACCTTCTCGACACAGAAACACATTATGCTCACGTCGAGAAGCTGGCATTAGCTGCGGTACATGCTGTGCAGCGCTTTCGCCACTACATCCCGTTGCGCACAACAATCGTGGTTTCAGATTGCAACCCCATGACATATATCCTTTCTCAACAATTACTGGGGGGAAAATACTCCAAATGGATCGTTATCCTTCAAGAGTTCGACTTAGAGTTCACCACTGCTAAGTCGACCAAATCACTGGTTTTTGCGGATCTTATTTGCTCGCTCTCGACGGACTCCACCCCAACTCCTTCCGAGGATCATATCCCGGACGAAACTCTTTTCCTTATCAGCACTCGCGACCCATGGTACGGTGATATTATTGTGTATCTTCAGACCTCGACGTTTCGGTCTGAGTTGACTAAAGATGCCCGACGTCGGATTCGGCATCAGTCTAAACCCTACCGTATAGTAGGAGATACTTTATACCGTGTTGGAGTAGATTCGGTGCTCCGCCAGTGCCTCACCCTGGAAGAGGCTGAAAGGGTCCTAAATGACTGCCACAGTGGTGCTTGCGGCGGTCATATGTCTGGATATGCCACTGCCCAAAAAATTCCGTGAGCAGGTTACTTCTGGCCATCAATATTCAAAGACTGTATCGTCGCAGTCCGTAAATGTCACGCGTGCCAGGTCTTTCAGCGCAAGATGCGCGCGCCACCTCTCCCTTTGCATCTTGTTATTACCGTCGGCCCTTTTGAGAAACGGGGCGTAGATTTTATGACATGTAACCCTCATTCGGCCGGGGGGCATGCGTATATAATTGTCGCCGTAGACTACTTTACGAAGTGGGCCGAAGCGATGCCTACACTAGCTGCTGATCGTAAGACAACTGCCCAATTTATCTTCAACCATATTATTGCACGTTTCAGGGTCCCTCAGGCCATTGTTACCGATCATGGTACTCACTTTCGAGATTACATGATGGCCGAGCTGACATCAAGATTGGGCTTACGCCACGATAGCTCAACGCCATATTACCCCCAGGAAAATGGCCAAGTTGAGGCTATGAACAAGGTTTTTGTCACAATGCTTCAACGGACAGTTGGTATCCATAAATCCAATTGGCATCTCCAACTGTTCTTAGCTCTTTGGGCCTACCGGACGTCAGCAAAGAATGCAACTGGATTCACACCCTTCCAATTGGTGTACGGTCTGGAAGCAACTCTGCCAGTTGAATGCGAAATTCCTTCTTTGAAGTTAGCTGTGGAAATTTTTCCCGACACTTCTTCTGAGGAAGAGCATCTTTTGTATCTGGAACGGTTAGATGAAACCCGCCGTTTGGCTGCTTTATTCATTGAAGCACATAAGAAGCGGGTCAAAGCTCACTTCGATCAATCAGTTTCTCCACGTTCCTTTGTCGAAGGGGACCTCGTCCTCTTATACGATCAAGCGCATGACAAGCTTGGGGCCGGTAAGTTCCAACCTATGTGACATGGGCC
This sequence comes from Pinus albicaulis, assembly GCA_034641835.2. Lineage (NCBI taxonomy): Eukaryota > Viridiplantae > Streptophyta > Pinopsida > Pinales > Pinaceae > Pinus > Pinus albicaulis. The sequence goes on along the minus strand of CM076581.1, from coordinate 84,178,188 downwards.
CTACATAGTAAAACGCGTTTTGAAAAATGGGGCTTATGAGCTCATTGATTATGAATGAGTTCCGTTGGCGCAGCCCAGAAATGGGCTGTACCTCAAAAAATACTACGCTTGAAGTGATTTTTGGTGTGATGTGTGTACATAGGTGTGTATTTGCATTTGTGTGCATGTCTGGTGTGGTGTGCAATGTAAACATCTTTCTGTTGATCGGGTCTTCCTGATTGTGCAAATGTCCATCAATCCGTTTGTTGGTTTCGTGGATGGTGCCTCCCGCAGTACCAGGATTCTGTCTTCGGCAACCTGGGTAATCTACGATCCTGCTGGTGAGTTGGTCAACCTGCAAGGTGTGTGTCTGGGACGTGCTACAAATAACATCGCAGAATATAGTGATGTGTTAGAATTATTAACTGAGGCTGTAAACCTTGGTATCCGTGAATTACTTGTGTATCTAGACTCATAAATTGTAGTATCGCAACTTAACGGTTATTATTCGATCAGAAACCCATCCATTTTACATCTGTATCTGCGTATTCGTTTACTGGAAAGAAATTTTGACTATATTACATATCAACACATACCCAGACGTATGAATACATTAACGGATGCAGTAGCTAATTTGGTGCTAGATAGACATTTGCGCAATTTGTAAAACAACATCACATGTAAAAGAAAGATCCATCCAGAAATAGGTATATATATATATATATATATATGTATCAAAATGTTTACATAGTGTGCGTCGCATAAAATCAAAAAATATACATGTTCATCTTAATACATCCGGAGACGACATGTCTCTTAAAAAATATGCATGAAACAAAGCCCTAGGTGTCTAATCTGTGTGGTGCTCATGATAACAAGCCACCGCATGCACTAAGCGCCTCAGAAGATGGTGGAGGCGACTAGGCACTCCCACCGTATGTCTCTGGTATGCCACTGGAACATCTGCCTGCCGGGCGTAGTCTGGAATCCCCCGGGCGATCCCCTCGAGGTTCTAGACCAACTCTCCTCCCTCGGCACCCTCCACCTGAGGGTCAGCTGCGGGATGAGTTCTCCATGAAATAGGAGACATACCGGCAGGCCTTTCTGGGCTGACATCTCCATACACATAAAACTGTTGTTAGGACGAGCATGTATTACCAAAAAAATCATAAAACATAAAAAATCAAAGAGAGAGATCATACCCAACTCTTCGTCCCAGTCATCTCCCTCCGAGAGTGAAAGGTCTGGGTCTCCAGTGAAATCGGTCCCTGCATATGGCCAATCCTTGACCACAATCAGCTGACACCGCAACCATCCAAAAGAATCCAGCCTCCAGGACATCTGTTGGCCTCCCCCTGATCTGGGCATCAATGCTGCCCAGCGAGCCATCCTCGGCTCTCGTGGTACCGGCTCAGCTACTATGGCCCCTTGGACATGAAAGACAGGTAATCATTCCAGGATGAACGATACCAGGATGGAACCGTAGCCAAACTATTTTAGTTTGGCCTGCTTACACTTTGTGAGCTGTCTTTTCATATTTTTTGTCACTGCAGTAGCCCAATCAAATAGTGTTGGATTCATACATTCAGCAGCTAGGAGGAGTTGGGCCTTGGTCGCCTCGTGTGGTGCCTGTGACCCTGCAGCCCGCATGATGGTATGTAGCACCACTCTAAGTGCTAGATCAGGGATGGTATGGATATCTACCTTGCCGCTTCCCGATCCCAGTCGTGCCCCTCGGCACACTCTTGCCATCACCTGCTCCATCTTTTCTCCAGAAAGTCTGTTGCCTGTCAAGACGGGCACCGGACCTCTGCGCGACAATCCAGTTATGAAATATACATCAGAAACCTCAAGTTCTAATACTTGGTCCCGCAGCTTGAACACTTGTTCATTCTCGTCCCATATGCTGATCAAGTATTGCAGGAGCTCCAGTTGAGCTCGTAAGCAAGGTGTCAGGAAACTTTTTTTAAGCCCACAGTTTTTGAGGGAATTCATACAAGTCTCATTCTCCATAGCCTGTTCATCCTCTTCTCCATGCTCCCTCTCTTTCCATTCGATAGCCATTTTTCTTGGTTGCCTGCATCAACATGGTCAAAAACCCTTGATTAGATCTCTGGTATGCTTGGAAATCCATTTGAATCACTCACAAATCGGAAATTTAAAGCGGAAAACTAAATTGCGCCATTGGCGCGATTGTTTTCCTAACAGTCACGCCAGTTGGCGCAGGCCCTTTGGATGAAAAATACCATTGGTGCGGGTTTGTGCCCGATACCCGCGCTAATGGGCGAAGCCCTAAAATTTTAAAAATTCTCCACAGAATTCTAATAAGCAATGGAAAACTATAAAAAATGGATTAAAATGGAGTACAAGGAAGCACCTCTTACCTGGAACGAACGGGAATCTGAATGGTAGCCTGGATCAGTCACAATCGCCGTCAGAAGTTCGCACACAAACAGACCACTGTTGCTCTCCTGTGAGGTAAATAGTAAAATTAATTTTGTTTTTACCATTTGAGACTTATTTATAACTTTTGAAATCTCATTAGGTTTTAAAAGTCCTTTTTTATTAATATTTTAATATATTTTGTCGAAAATGGATTTTACACTCGCCTCTGTGTGCAGCAACAGGTTTTTTACGCAACTTAAACGGTGAAACGAGTTGTATTTTATACTTTTTCAGACTTGGTAAAAACACGAAAAATTCATTTTGGAGTCATCTTTCAGCTCTTTTCTGACTCTCTAAACATGAAAATATTGCCGAGGCCATTTTCATTTCGATCTCGTTAAAGTGGCTGCGAAACGACATCTACCCAGTATACGTTTACCCCTTTTTCGGGTTGGGATAGATTATTTACTTCTAAAAAGGAATACCCTAGCCTATCGCGACTGGGAGGTTTCCTTTCTGTATTGGGGTTACCTGACCAGGAACTATTCACGTGCGATTCATTGGAGTTTACTTCTACCTATCTTTTCAAACTCTCTAAACATGAAAAGACGCCGACTTCTTCCTTTGTCACCTGTTAATTTGCGATACACGATTCACTATGATTTACCAAGCTACTCCTTCCAGGCTCGTTAAACTTACTAGGATGGATTTCAAGTACCGCCGCGAGCATATGCTATTCCTCTGCTTCTTCTGTTATGTCAATTGGGGTACTCGCCAGAAATGGTGGGGAAAAATGGAACCAAGATCATTGTCGTGTCGGCAGTATGTCGCTCTTGAACATGGCACTTGTCTGCATTTGTGTCGGGTTGGGGACATCTCATCTCATTTTTCACTTGCCTCCGTGGGTTTGGGTGATCCTTTTGACCTCTCATCTGCTCTTTGCCTCGTCCGATGTAGACCTGATCTTTATGTCATAGTTGTAATATCACAAACTCACTGTCGTGCCGTTCATATGTTCAAGAGAAGTTGACCTCTGCAAGTACCAACCTTCCTCTGATTCTCATCTGATCGTGATTCACAAAAACACTATGTTCCTCTGTCTCGCGTCGATGATGTGGGAAACACTATGGCCCACCTTCGATCAAGGTCACTTCCTGTCGACTTCAGCTCATTATCCAGGAAGCTAATCTAGAGACTCCCTTCTGGTACCTTGGAGCCTTCATGCCTCAATTGCAGGTTCTTTGCATTCGACGCGAGGTTTTCATCATTGGCCTCTGATCGAGTGATTCTACGGGTGTTCGACGCCAGCTCATTGATTCACATGTCGTAGATTGTACCTATAGTACCTTGAGGGCCATTGTCATTATTGGTGGTACCTCTCGCGTCTGTTAACAGCTTTCATCATTGGCTGGTAATCAGACGATGTTCTCGCATGTTCGACTTCAGCCCATTTCTTCACATGCTTGGACTTGTACTGTGTTCGGGTCGAGATGGAGCGCAAGACCCTGGATTGTGTCTGTTGTAATCCAGGCTGCGATTTTGTGGATTATTATGATTGTTTACATGACTCACTTAACAATTTCGCCATCATACCTGGAAGCTCATTTATCGATCTCATCGATGGCCGCCTCCATGCTCGATCGATTATCCTACTTGCTTGCGGATGGTTGCTACAATTACACGGAGAGATTGCTATGTATTTGAGATGCACGCTTGTACTTTCACGAGTCTACCCGCCGGAGTTACGGCGACATTATTCTCAGAAGCATTTCACCTCGCCGCCTGCGCTTTTAGTATCTGCTATGCATTGTCACCGCCCTACAACTCGCTCAGCATTACTGGCGGTCATTCCGTGACTCAAGGCGGCAGCGGACATGGCTTAAACTACTTTCATGACATCCTCTCCAACAAGAGCTTTCATTGCCCTTTCGGGTATTACCTCCTCAGGGAAAAATTCCTAAAAATGGCCTGTACCGCGCGCGCATAGCTTCAATACCCGCTACTGTTGGGGGAAATCTTCAAGAGGTCAGCGCAATAGCGCTCGGCCCCGTAGGCCGCATCGGCGCCAGCCAATTTAAGGAGTGTTTTTAAAAATAAATGGAGGAAGTTTCGTCCTAACCAATTCATGAACTAGTATCTATCTTGAGTTGGGAGGTTTGGCTCCGGATTTCCATGTAGAGGAAGTGGTTTGCCACCTCTCATGGAAGCTTCCTTGAGGATAGGGCCAATCCCATGATTATAGGGATCCAAACTCCCCTTCCTCCATCTATAAAAGCTTGCCCATCTCCATGGCAAGCTAGTCTTCAAGTTCCCAAATTCCCAAGAGCCTTATGCTGCAAGAGCCTCCATAACTCCCTTAAGGCCAAATTCAAGCAAGGAGACTATTGTCAAGATCCGAAGAGAGAGGTTTGTCCCATCCTTGACAGGCTTTTCGAGACGTGTTCTGCTGGCGACCCTCCGAAGGAGAATTCAACGTCAGAACTTGGTTGTAATTTTCCTTTGATTGATTAATAATAAGCGACTATTGGTTATGGTTCCACTCTTGTTATTGTTTATGATGATGAGTTATGTCCTTTCTGACTGACATATAGTTGCATCTACTGGATTTTACGCTTGCGTTTGTTTTGTTTCTCGCATGTGCAGGTGTCCATCACGGAGATCGTGGGGATCGTGATCTGCCAGAGCTAAGGAACGGGAGCGCTACCTCTTCTACAAGCAACGACGTTGGATTCCAGGTAAGCCTACATCGCTAGTCTTCCGTTTTATTTAACACCAGGGGAACTGCACTATAGCGTGAACGATTGTAGCTAGACCTCGGCCTGGGCTAGGATCACCTTCCGTCCGGCGTAGGATTTACCTCCACAACAATAAGTGTTGATTTATTGTTCATTACTATCTTTGAAATGAAAATTTCAATAAATTTATAAATTGTGAAATGTATAATTTCTTAAAAGAAGATCATACTTACGTTGTCATCAACTTTGTTAAAGCAATTACCCTTATGTTTTAATAAATCCATATCATAAAGCTTTGGTTGTGGCAATAATAACCATTTCTTGGTAGGACTAGAATGCAAGGAAAACATAATTTTGAGCCACATGTCAAAGGAGAAATATTGTTTTTAAATCTCATCTCCATCGACAACTAGGTACGATGAATGCTTCTTAAGCAAACACAATAATAATAATAAAAAAAATCCAGTTGATGCTTTATCCATTTAAAATTTATATTATTTAAAAATAAATAAAAATCATTTGATACTTTATCTTTTTAATTTTCTTTTAATTTTTAATTTTTAATTTTTTATATTTTAATAATTTTAATATAAAATATAAAAGTTGATTAAAATATAACCAACATTTAATTAAAATGTATATTATTAAAAAAAAAATTTGATGCTTTATATATATGGATAAAGCATCAAATGTTTTTTTTTTTATATATAATTTTAACAAATGTTTTTTTTTTTATATATAATTTTAATTTTAATTGAATGTTTGTTATATTTAAATCAACTTCTTATATTTTATAAGAAATTAATTAAAATATATTTTAATAATTTAAATATAAAATATAAAAAATTATTAAAATATAACAAGCAAGGCATCATAAATAATAAGATATATTCTTTTAAAGATTTTTTTTTTTATAAATAATAAGATATATTCTTTAAATAAACCGTTGATTAAAATATATTTTAATAATTTAAATATAAAATATAAAAAATTATTAAAATATAACCAGCAAAGCCATCATAAATAATAAGATATATTCCTTTAAAGAGTTTTTCTTATAAATGTAATGCCAAATTTTCAATTCAAAATAACTTAGAGAATGAAAGTTGAGGATGATTTCGGAAGAGTTTGAAATCTTAAAATTCAATGTTAATAAAATGGTTTATTTTTTTATTAAATTGGTCTATATAAACAAGTTAATTTTATGTATGGGTATTAATTATGGTTAATATTTTTACTAAATCTTTTTATATAAATAAGTTAGTTTTATACATGAGCTTTAATCTATATATTTTTAGTACAAAATTAGCTAAAATTTTTAAAATATTCATGAAAAATGATTGAATTAGTTTTTAGGATAGGAATATAAGTTTCCATAGTCTTGAAGGTTAGTTCAATTAGTCTAGTTCTCATTGTTAAAGCACATTTTCTATTGAGAAGTCACAGGTTCAATTTTCTCAACATCATTGGGGTTAGGCTTAATGGATGAGTTGACAGGAAGTGATCCATTTAGCTGGATCGACTTAGTAAAAATATTTTGTAGACATAACAGTCATTGATCTTCAGGGTTTATGAACGACATAGAAAAACAAAGTTCATTGGTTTCTTTAAATTACCATAAAGTTCCCTTCATTTCCATCCCCACAAAACAACCTAATGCGTAGCAATATTCGTAAAGAAAGAAGGTATGCCTCGACCTTTTTTGTTCTCACATAATTTGAATCTATGAGAGAGATTCTAACTTATTCTCTTAATATATATATATATATATATATATATATATATATATATATATATATATATATATATATAATTGAAATTCATGTATTTTTTAATATATACATCATTTAGTTGGAAGATTGACTTCCTATATCATGTGGTTATTTGCATATTAACTTTTATCCCACACAACAAGGATTTTGTACTCCTCCTTTCTATCGTATTATTTTCTCACACATACTTAAAAGTTGATAATTTATTATTAAATTTGTAAAATCTATAAATTTAATTTAATTTAATTTTTTTTATAAATAGTTTCTCATCAAAACAACATATAAAATAATATTTAAAATGGATATAAAAGCATTCAAATTAAACATAAAATTTCAATGTTTTTTTGTGTGTCTAAGTTGAGCCTAGGTTATGGTCAACCTGCTCGTAATATGGAAGGATCTACCCACTAATGGGATGCTATTCACAGGGTTTGTATGAAGCTTGAGGTCCGAGCCTGGATGCCCTTTAGGAAAAATTTAATTACTTTCCCCCAAGAGTGGCTTCCACCCCTCCTGCTCCACATGAGATTTGAACCTATAAGATTTGAGATTATAAAATTTCTCAGTGTTGATTGAAATGTTATAATTTCTTCACATAAAAAGTCTAATCTCATCACTTCAAAATTACAATTTGTGTATTTTTAAGATCAACTCACATTTTTCAAAAAAAAAAAATTGAACCACTAACTATTTTATAATTTTTTTATTTATTGTTTTAAAAATATGTAGTGTTTACAAGTTTCCAAAGTCATTCATTATGTTAAAATAAATTTGGTTAATTTTTTTATATTCATAATATATAGTCCATAATTATAGATATTCCATGTAAAATTTTATCTCAACATAATTTATAATACTCTAAATTGAACAATTGTCCAACATAATTTATAATAATTTAATGTTTTTTATTATGCAATATATTAGTTTAATATTACTAGTATAATGTTCAAAATTATGGGAAATAATTGAAATTAAAATGAGAGAAACAAACCACCACGCCATTCACACAAATAAACAATGATAAGATATGACTCGGGAAACCCAATACGAGAGACAACCAAGTTCGAAGGGGATGCCTATACTTTGCTCTCTTTTAAATCTTAGTTATGAAATGCATGTATAAAGAAAGAGACACTCACTGTGTAATTACCACAAAGACTGTGGCCTAAATAACTTCTACATAATCTTCTACCTCCTTTATTATGCTTCAATATTCCACTCTTAGATTCTTAGTAAATTATGGAACAATAACAATGCCAAATGATTGAAATCCATTCTCTAGTAGTCTAATATCTATCATATCTAATAGTCATTTAGAATTAGGGTTTTTGCATGTTTGAACCCTTAATTAGTGTTGTGTTTTAGACGCTTTAGAATCTTCTTGGAAGTCCACACATGACTAGTTCCACATGCATGTGAAATGTGGGATGATGTGGTATCCACTTGGTACCGTGGTGGTCAACAGGGTAGTTCAACTTGCAAGAGGCTTAACTTCCACATATGGACTCCAAATTGAGGTGACTTTTTCATCATTGGAAAACTTTTAATTTGCTAAACAACTATAAGGGAACATGAGCTATGCTTACAATTTGTTTTTACCTTGAAAAATGTCATTTGATTCCTTGAATCGGTTCTATAAGTTTATAGACCCAAAATCACCAAATTATGATTGGCCCCTAAGATGGGCCCTACAAGCTCATTCACCCCTAAAATGAGCCCTACAAGCCAAATATTCCAATTTTTTCATGAAAGAAGTACCAAAATGAATGACAAACTATATAATTATCCATTCTAATTCATCCATCATAAAAAAAAAAAAGGATACATAAAGATATATTAAAAAACACAAAAGAAATAACAAAGGTACTTAGACAAAATGATAAGTCTAAATGTTTAACAATTATGGATTGCAAATTTTGATTGCCCAAATTGAATTTGTAAATAGATAAATGGATTCAACTTCTTCAAAACGTCCTATTACATTTGGATTACACGACTTTAATAACTAATATATAAGATTTAAACAATTATTTTAAAATTTTAGCTAAAATTTCAATAAAAATGATTTAAGAAAATATAACTATAAAAATATTCAAATTGTAATATATTAAAATTATGTATATAAAAAACACTACTTTTAATACAAATTTGATTTTACCTGTGAGGGTAAACTAGTTGGCTTGGGTGGGGTTCAGTTTTTACTAGCTCTCAGGGTTAAATCTTAGAAGAGGGGTTAGGGAGAGAGATTGAGAATGAAAGCTACTTTTGAGAAAATCAAAGTATCATCCCAAAAAACATCCAAACTCAATCAAGTTTCACACAATCCTCACAATAAAATCCCACTCATAAATAAATTAATTTTCCTTCCCACATTGACCCTAACCCTAAATTAAACTTAGCCGATTTATCAACGAAATTTTTTTTTTTGCCACTTCACTCCCTCCAATAATAAAACTCTATTTTAAATACTCTCATAAATATTCACCTAAACGTGCTCAACAATTATTTAACAATCAATTCAAGAAAACGTTAGTACAAGGTAATTTTAACAATCAATTCAAGAAAACGTTAGTACAAGGTAATTTTAACAATCAATTCAAGAAAACGTCGGTATAAGGATGGATGGATTATTTCATGATAGATCGGTGTAATGTAAGTAAGAAAAATAAAATAAAAAATTGTATTTTTGAACAAAATTATATATATATTTTGTTGAGAAAAAAAAAAGGTTTTTTCTTTTTCTTTTCTTTGAAGGTCAAAGTGAGATTGTTGGTATTAGCTAGTGTATGAGTAAACTGATCTAATAGAGTGAAGTTATTGGTACCAGACTAGCCTACATGTATACTCACTTGAGAGTTCACAAGGCTCAAAGCCAATACAACAATATTCATAAGAATGAAGCCATGACAACGATATTTAGCAAGGCATTATAGCTCATCATGTCGTCAACGAGGATTTGAACTTGGATGGGGAAGATAACAACCATTTCGCCCAACCGCCCAAGATAACCCCAATTGACTTAAACGTTTTGGCATTGGGGACCACCTGACGAAGAAAGTCAACCTCCCTCTCAGCACAAAGGCAAGAGAGAGGTTGATGGTATCAAGAAAACCCATAGCATAGTCTCACTTAAGAGCGCAACATAGTTACTTTATTTCAAAGTGTAAACGACCACCTGACGAAGAAAGTCAACCTCCCTGTCAACACAAAGGCAAGAGAAAGGTTGATGGTACCAAGAAAACCCATAGCATAGTCTCACTTAAGAGCGCAACATAGTTACTCTATTTCAAAGTGTAAACATGTCAACTTACGAGACTTGAACTTGGGCGAGGAGGTTAACAACTATTATGCCCAACCACCCAAGCTAAACTCAGTTGACTTCAAATAAAGGAAGACATTAGGGTGGGTTTTGATCCACCTAATGTGTGCTAGACATAGGGGTGAGCTTTGATCCACTTATGTGTTCAATGGTCATGAAGTCATTTAATATAGTCTCTTTGAGTGCAACCACACATTCAACCACTACCTCAATATGTCTTCATAACTCCAAATTAAACTCTCATGGAAATTCAACCTTGCCCAATAATGAAAAACTAAACCTTTTCACCATTGAATACAAAATCTTTAAACTAATTATCCCTATATATAAATATAATTATGCTTTATAAAATTATACATAAATGGTATTTGGTAAGTAAATTTTCACTCTTACTACATATTTAATTATTATTAATCTTATTTCTTCCGATGCTTTGGAGTGTTTAATTATTATTAATCTATTTTCTTATTTGAAGGAGTATCTTTGATAATCGTCTTTGAACAAAACTTTAAATTAAATTGTTTATTATTTTTTCCATTATTATTAAAATAAACCATATTAAAGAAATTATAATTTTTCATTATGGAAATTATAATTTTAAATATATAAACAAATCCAATCCAAAGCCGCCAAAAAACTCCTAACTTATGTATAATTTTAATAAATAATATTTGCTATTCCAACCACTTTTACATGTCCCACTAAATTTTGACTAAGACTTATCAAAATTCAATAAATGAAAAAATAAAATCATATACTTTTATTAAAGGTAATGAAACCAAATATTTAAATTACATAATTGACTTTCACAAGACTGGTCTCTTATGTATAATTTAACAAATAATATTTGCAATTCCAACCACTTTAACATATCCCACTAAATTTTGACTAAAACTTATCAAAATTCAATAAATTAAAAATTTAAAAAATCAAATATAAAATCATATACTTTTATTTAACCCAATGAAACAAAATATTTAAATTACATAATTGACTTTTAAAAGACTGGAGAGACCAAACGTTTTTTGTGAGCTTCATTTTCAAACATTATTGAGGAGGATAATTCCAAATAATATTTCCGACAAAAATAGTTGGCACAGGGTCCCTTTCAACCAGCCTGGCTTATTCGGTTATGTTTAAACTCCATGCATCTCTAACGCAAATCGACGGACGATCACCTTTCTAAGTCACCGACAGTACTGGGTTGCTGACGTCGAGTTACGCGAACTGTCGGTCGCCAAAGCAACCCACACTCTGTGTGAGGTTACGAGATCGAATCTCATTCGATAAAAGGCAAGCAAGAAGAAGAAGAAGAGGTCCTTGAATATTTGGCTTAATCTTCAAAGTCTTTGCTAGATCTGGTGGGTTTCTAGACAGAATCTCACTGTTTGTGCCTGTGTTTTACTGCATTGTGTTCCTCTGATAGATCTGTTAGAATTGGCTTTTGAATTGGTTTTGCAGGCGGATATCTCGCCTGTCATGGCGATGGGAAGGGTTTGTTTGGTTGTTTTGTTGGCATTGGCACTGTGTTTGAATGTTTCACTGGCGTCAAAGAAGAAGATCTGCGACAAGGGATGGGAATGCAAGGGGGTTTATTGCTGCAACCAGACTATATCGGAAATTTTCACAGTGGACAATTTCGAACAACTCTTCGCCAAGAGGAATACCCCGGTGGCTCACGCTTCGGGTTTCTGGGATTACTATTCCTTCATCAACGCGGCTTCACAGTTTGAGGGCATAGGATTTGGTACTACTGGAGGACAGCTGATGCAACAGAGGGAGATTGCAGCCTTCCTTGGCAATGTTGCAGCTGAAACTTCATGTAAGATCTAACCGTATATCACAATTTTCCTTTTATTTTGGTTTAAAGAAGATCTGTATTGTTATATGTCTCATACGAATATAACTCGACTGGGATATTTAAGGGTTTCAATGTGTGTAAGGTTTGCAAGTTGTGGTTATTGGTTATTGTGAACATTGGATTGTTTCAGTGTTTTTATGTCACTACTATGGATTAACAAATGCCCTTACATCATGTGTCATGGCCATCTTCTATTTCTTTCGAATTATATGAGCAGAAACCCATCTAAGCAGAGACCATATAAACCTGGTTTTGATATACCTTGAGGTTGGATATCTGATTTCCAATATTTGATATGTCCCATTTGTATGGACTCAAGGCATCCATCCTCTAGCTTTACATTTTCGAATATTCGACCTGGGTTAAGATGGGTTTGTCACCTGTGTTAGTTTCCATGTTCAATGCATGCAATGCATTATCTATATTCAATGCATTGTTACACAGAGTTGATGGATCAGCTCCACCCTCGCTCAATCTGTAAAATGCACCTTGGTTCCCTTGGTGATAGTAAGACACAATGTATGAGTTGGTTTACTTGTGAGGTCGATGGAGTATTTAGCCACCCACTAAGATTTCATTCTTGCTATGGTTTTCCGCACCTCAATGGGATGAGTATCAGCGGAATGGCAGAATAGATACTCAGTAGACCTAACATCTAAGCCAGATCCCCCCGCAAAAAAGGTGCGCGTCTTTGTGGAAAACACAACACTGGTAGTTGTTGGAATAATAGCTTGGATATTTGACTGCATTTTACTACAATCAAATGATTTCTTTCATGGCTTTTGATATGGGGGCAGTGCCGTGTATCCACCGGAGTCTGGTAGATGGGTTGTTGAAACTGCAATTTGCATTGTTCAAATTGTAATTTTGAGTATTTTGGTAGATTTCAGAGCTCTGGAACTAGTCCAAGGTTGCAGTTTTGCAACGAATTGAAAAATCCGACCTGATTTTGATCAGATAACCAGGGAATCGTGAAAATAACGTGGGGATCACACGCTTTTCTTCACTGGTTAAACCCTTCTATCTGCCCCATTTTATCTTTCTTCACTGTTTACTTTTTCAAAAGACGGGCTATAGGCCCTCCTTATTTGCTATTTTTACTGACTGCACTCGAACCTATTGCCTTTTCTTTGGTCATAAGGGGGCATTAATATTTGCACTCTCAATGTTTGTGCAGCTGTTATTGTGCATGCAGTGTTTCAGTTCTGTTTGTTTATTTTTTGCTTTCTTAGTTACTATATGATATTTCACTTATGCATATATGCAGAAGTAAATGGATAGAACAATTCCGAGTATTTCTGATTAAATGATGAAGAAATTACCTGTGCAATTTTATCATTATGAAGTTGTTAAAGAATGTGTTGGATGATGTGCAAAGTGCATTTACTTTTTTGTCCCGTGTATCTTTCCCTTATTCATATGTGCAATAAATGGATAGCAGATTTTCAAGTATTTCTGATTAAATGATGAAGAAATGACTCATGCAATTTTACCATTATGAAGTTGTCAAAAGTCCATGTGTTAGATGATGTGCGGAATGCATTTTTTTGTAAGCCAGATGGTTACAGAGTTTAAACCACTATTATGAAGTCTGAGAAGAGAATGTGACCTAGTCTGGGGAAAATGTGTTTTTTATTTTTTAACAAACAATGGTTTTAAAGCATTTCTGCTCATCTTATTATTGTCAAGTTGTGGAATGTTACCGAATAAGATAATTTGGGAGAAACTTTTTATTCTTTAGGGCCAAGAAGTATAGTCTATTTCAATGAATCTTACAGATTTGATTTACAGGTGGTTACTCTGTTGCTGTTGGCGGTCCACTTGCTTGGGGTTTGTGCTACAAAGAAGAAATGAGTCCGGACCAGCTTTACTGTGATCAAAATTTTCTATATCCCTGCGCTCCAGGAGCCAGTTACCATGGACGTGGTGCCCTGCCTATTTACTGGTATGTTGTATACTTTGTGAATTTTCCCTTAAAATACTCGGGAACCTTGCATATTGTAAATCTTGTTTCTTTTCACTGTATAGTAGAAATTATATTGTTAGGCATACTCATGTTAGAGTTTTCAGTAGCATTTATTGTATTTGATACCATTTTCACTCTCATATTTACATACTGTGTTACATTTTTGTAGCATATAAGTTGCGTACTGTGTTAGATTATGTAGCATATTTGATTCCTCTTAATTTTTTCGTGAGAGACCGTGGTTGAGTTTGGTTTGTAACTAGTTTTCTGTTTTTCAAAATGTATATTAGTTTTCTTCCGTTGGTCGATGGTGCTTTACAGTTAGTTTGTGATTGAAACTGTTGAATTTCTTATGCTTGGCTGCAAGTGGTTATTTATACTTCCTTTTTTAGCCACTTTCAGAATGATATAACGTATCAAATTCCATTCGTCTCATGGATGGATGCACGGATCGTAGCTATATTCTAATTTCTGGTTTTAATTGATGTATCATGATTATATTCAGAGCATTGGAGGTTTCATTTGTTTGGTCTTTTTGGTTTATGCAGGAACTTTAACTACGGACAGATTGGTGAGGGACTGAAACTTGATTTGCTTAATTATCCAGACATGGTGTCAGGCAATGCCACGATAGGATTTCTAACTGCAATGTGGAGGTGGATGAATCCCATCAAGCCAAAACAGCCCTCTGCTCATGATGTGATTGTGGGTAATTGGAAACCAACCAAAAATGACACTGAATCATTTAGGCTCCCTGGTTTTGGAATGGCCATCAATGTTCTAAATGGGGGTTTAGAATGTGGGAAAGGGGATATTGATGCAATGAGCAACAGGATTTCACATTACCTGTATTTCCTCGATTTGATGGGCGTTAGCCGTGAACAAGCCGGTGAGAATCTTGATTGTGGCCAGCAAGTTCCTCTTAACCCTGTTTCAACTTCTGCTACCTCTCGTTAGTGGGCAGTCTGTAGTTTTATCTATCCAGGGCCATCCTTGATCCAATTGATAGTAGGGTAAATAAAGGAGCATACCTATTGTTTGGGCTCTTTATTTCACAATTAGGAAGTTTGGTTCAGTTCAGTGATGAAGGAATAGAATGGCTCTCTCTTCCTATCTGTAGGTGATTGTGATAAGGTTTGTTGCCGGTTATGTAAAATATAGCAGCAGCACTTTCCAAGACACAATTTGTGCAAAGACTTAATTTAATTAGTGTTGATCACATGATCAAAATATGTTATTTGTTATTTTGTGCTAGCTCAGCTATTGCCAAGGTCCGAAATATCTGTATAAACATTTATCATTGTATAAACATATATCATTCTTTTGAATATCTTCAATCCATAAAATTAGTCTTGTCTCTCCTTCTTCGTGTTGTTTTTTAAAGGTTTTTACTAGTGTTTCTGCAGGGTAACATAGTTACATATATGCTAATTTTATTGACCAGTAGCAAGACCAGTAGCAACTGCAAATTGATTTTATATCATGATATTCTTAATGATGCATTTCATGTCTTCTACGAGCCATACAGCCAACCTTGGGTCTTGGATAATGCATGCAATTTTTCCTAATATTTACATATTTTTTTAAGTTGCTAGGTTGAATATTGGATACTATTGCATTAGAACAAATTTATATGAGACTGTGCCTTATGTGATAAGGATATATATCACAACAGAAAATTGGATGGTGGGAAGTGTTGAAAGTATTATAGCTTCTGTTTGTTCTTTTCGATAAAGAGTGCCATTTTTTTTGCAAATGGTTTTATGGAGATTGAAATTCTTTTATAATCTGTGACAACTACTGAAAGTTCAGAGATTAAGGTTTCCTAGTAAACAGTGTGTTCGTTTTTTAAATGCATTTTACTCTTAATTATACTTAATTGGCCTATTATGTATTGTGTACTCTTTGTTTGTTGTAGTGATGTGCATATTGCTGCCATTTAGGAATTTCATTTTAGGACCATGCTGTGTTTTGCTTTAGCACAAAATTCTGAGATGGCACTGAACCCGAAGTGTTTTTCTTTGTTCTTTCTATATATGCATTACTGTCAAATTCACAAAAGTTGTCCAGTCTCCATTCCCATAGGCAATGATTCTGTGTTTGTTATCACACACAACTGCAGACAGGTTTGATATGTTAGTTTAAATCATACTAAGCAATGCCTTCTGGGAGCTGCAGACAGGTTTGATATGTTAGTTTAAAAATATCCTAAGCAGTGTCTTATGGGAGTTGTCCCCACTTTTCCGGATGCATTCCATGTTTAGTATCACACAATGCAGATAGGTTTGATCAATAGATGGGAGTTGTCTCTACTTTTGGAGATGCATGATGTGTTTTGTATCACGGACAAATCAAGATAGATGGGATATGCCTTCCTGGGGAAGACATCAACATGGAATTCCTTTGCTGGCCAACACAGGTATGCAAAGATTTCATGAGTTGAAATGCCGACTATTGTAAGGAGTTTTGGGCTTGGTAGAGTCTGGACTGTTTAGATAACTTCGTAAGTTAGGAAGCATACTGGCCGGATGATACACATAAGGACGATATTTTGCGCTTTCCGATAGCCGAAGTTTTTCTTACTCTAGTACAAACATTTTCCATTGGTGCCTGTGACTGTTCTTTTTCTGGGGTCTTTCCTGATCTGTTATGTTCCATATACAAATTGATATATTTCAGAATGTGGGGATGATTGCGATGTTTCCTTGAAAGCTCTTGGCAGCAGAGGTGGAGGCGGGAGGTGGAGAGGATCCGAGGAACCTGTACATACTCTGGCGTAGGTGGTTGGACTCCTTCATTATATCACGTCCATGCAAGAGCAACGGCTTTAGATTTTGTCACAGGTGGTGGCACATCTGTGGTTGTTGTTGCTGTTGCGGCTGCCAGTAGGGTGTAATATTGGCGACATCTGTATTGTACTGGGCCATTTACTTTTCTCACTCACAATAATGGCATTGGTGGTGTGAGTTTTCCATTTTTGGTGGTCCATACATGTTTACTTTGGGTGCAGGATTTCATAGTGGATGATTGGTTTGCATTGGAGCCAGAGGGGTGCTGGTTAATCTGGCTAGTTTCTCCGACTATTCAACCGGGAACTGGCGGGCTTAATCGGATTTCTGTGTATTCAAAAATTAAAGCGGACGAACATAAAGGGACTGTATTGGATTGCTTGGCGCGGATTCCATTGGGATAACTGATCCCCCTTGGAATGATCTCACATTTAAATTGTTATCTACCACCCCCCATATTTTATCCTTTGGCCGTTGGTGTTGGTGCCCATTAGGCCGCACTAACTTTGGGATCTGGCCTTTCTTCAATGCTAATCTGCCCACTGGGGGCACAATACCGGAGATTGATATATTAAATCATTCTATCAGGTATGCATAAAGGTGTGCTACCTCCATTTTGAGCTAGGTATATTATTTTTTATTTCGGGGATTTACTATCTCTGTCAGTCGCAGTGCAGGGGGACGCCACCAATATTGCGCTGGGGGATGCTTGAGGTGACTGTCGCGCAATCTGATACGCCAGTCACATATATCTTCAGGTTATACTTTCCAGACTGGGCATGTACGGGATGACACATGTTGTAGAATATTTGGCCATGTTGGAGGTAGATGTCATCGCACATGAACCCATGGTTGAGGCGACGCGAGTCGTTGAATGGGGGATCCATGCTAGAAAGAACGATGTACACACGACATCACTTCGAGAACATAACCCTGGGACTTCCAACTCTGTGAGTGGCTTACATGCTGGGCACGTACACGAACAATTTGGAAAAGAACTCGACTCTCACAAGGCACACTCTAAACCACATAGACCGACACAAGAGATCAAACTTCTCAGCGTTGGTTACGACGTCATGTGGGATCGGGTGGCTAGTCCGCGGAAGCGCGCCCTTATTGACAGATGGTATTTTGATCGGGAGAAGGATGCAAAACTGGGTTGATGGACAGTGGTCTTGCCGACTCGGTGACTCGTTGAAGGTTTGTAGGTTGATGAACTGATGGTTCAACTTTCACTTTATGTCCCAGGCAGATGCTGCACATATCTTGGACATTCCTTGGGTTCGTGGTAGATGCTTCCTCTCTCTGCACCCGTGGTACATCAGTGTCAACCCAAACACGGAGATGCCTCGAAACCATATCGTTTGGGTCAAGTTACTTGGTCTCCCACTAGAATTTTGGACGAAACACGTCCTTGCATCGATTGGAAATGCCATTAGAAGGTTCATTTACACTGATCCAAAGTGCTTGGGTCAGGCAGACAAGCGCATTGCCTAGATTTTGGTGGAGATTGGTTTTGCAGGTGGTCTTCCGGCGCAAATTGACCTGGCATGGGTATATGTAGTTCACAGGCGAAGATTGGGCTACTGGTGCGTCCCTTTCCGATGCCTACTTTTTCATAACATGGGACACATTCTTAAATCTTGCCCATTTTGTTTTGGACCTCTGGGTCGACGGATTCCACCACGGGAGGCAAACACGCCGTCTCCAATTTCGGCTCCAATGTCTTCTCCTCCCTCCCTGGGACATGTAGGTACAGATACACCCCCATTTCCCCAAATTGTATCTCTTTTGCATATCATAGTTTCTCCACCTAGTAAACAACTACCTCCAACTGAACCCGATTTCCTTCGCCTTCATCCCATATTGCGACGTTCAACGTCTCTCAACCACATTTTGACCTCTCCCTCGGGCAGTGACACTCTGAACATCCATGTGATGAGGGGTGTCATGCGAGAAGTTGTGAATCCACCGAATTGGGACGCCCTCACCACCTCCCCGCTCGCCCCCACTTGGGCTCTCCCCTAGCTCACTCCTATCCCCATCGACTCCGACCCCCACTTCCCAAACCTTTGCACCACTATCTCCCCATAACTCCGTCGGGAGTGACCTGGGTTACCTCCTCCTTAATTCGGATATGGACATCACTAATATCGCCATGCGCCATTGCCCCACCTCTTCCCCAACCATTACCAAATACCCACTCTCTACCAAGAATGTCACGACTCGCAGTATAAGGGTGGTCGCAATGGTCAGGGGAAGAAAAGGTTGGAAACATTGCTTCTTGAATTTATGAACCTTCGTGAGGTTCCCATCTCCTCTATGTTCAATCGGGTACTTAGAGCAATATCGCCTGAGAAGTGGTGTACATGATGAATTGTGTCTCTATTAACTTGCGTGGACTGGGGGACCACACAATGTTTATCCCTCTAAGAATTTTCTTTTCTCATGTTGCCCTTTCTTAGTTGTTTGTCTGTAAACCATGACATGTACTACTCGGGTATACTCATATTTTGGTGAAATGTTTCCACATTGGCATATGGTTGCAGTGGATTTGCTCGGGCTATCTGGTGGTCTGGTGGCACTCTGGGATCCATAGTTTGCAAATTTTAGGGCATATAAAACTTTTGCGGGCATTATTCTATTTGGCTTTGTACGTGGCCTTCAGGAGCGCACACACTTTCTTAACTTATACGCCCCCTATTCTGATTGTCTTACATTTTGGCGTCGTATGGATGACTATGACATCCTCAAAATCGGCTCCATGGTTTTGGCTAGGGATTACAATGCTACACTGTCAATACAAGAACTTTGGGGACATAGGTGCCGTAGAGACTCTATGTCGGAGTATCTCAACAAACTATTTGAGGAAAACCATCTTCAGGATATCTACTCGACTAAGTTATGTCCTACTTGGTATAATTGTCGATCATGCGACGAACATATTGCAAAAAGGCTTGATCGATTTATGATGCATGAGAACCTCCTTGAATGTTTGGGTACTGTTTCTTCAAAGGTGGCGGATGTACTTATCTTTGACCATCGCCCTATTATTCTATAAGCTGGAGGGTGGACCGACAAATCCATGGGGTTCCTTTCAAATTTAATCGGGTCTGGTTGGAGGGCCCTAATTTCAATAGGCTTGTCGTGGGACATTGGACTACCTTGGCGGGCTTTTTGTCTCCCTCTCCCATGACACACATGGTGGACACACTAAACGGCTTAAAATAAATGGTTAAGAAATGGGAGCGAGAAAAAAACAGAGACACATTAAAGAGTTTGAGAGTATTAATGTGGAATTGGGGGCAACCATAAAAATGCTTGACACGCAGGTTGAGCCAACTCCGACTGCTATATGGGTACACATTAAGCTGTTGGAGGAAAGCAAAAGACATATTATTGATATAGGAACAAACATGGCGTTTGAAAAGCCAGGCGATTTGGTTACACGCTGGGGACCAAAACATGAAGTATTTCCATAATTATGCAAATAAGCGACGTACAAGAAACGACATTTGGGAGATAAAAACAACCTTGGGAGACTCTGTTCACACCACAAAGGGCATCCAGGGGGAGGCCATGCGATATTATGAATCACATTTCAAACAACGCCCTGGTTGGCACATTGATGATCAATTATGTGCCATTGCAGACTATCCACACGTGTTTGATGATGCACTAAACAACTCAATATATCGGGAGGTGAATCCATATGGGATCTTAATGGTGCTAGTCTTTTGCACGTGACAAAAGCTTGGGAGTGGACAATTGGACGATTGAATTCTACTTACATTTCTATGATATTCTGACTCTGGACTTGACTAAGATGGAGGAGGAGTCGCACATGTGGGGGCACATATATGGTGCGATAAACTCTACTTTTATTGCACTCATTCCAAAGGGTTCCGCTCCTACCACTTTCACGGACTTCCGCCCTATATCACTATGCAACATCACATACAAGCTCATATCGAAGATCATTGCAGAAAGAATGAAGTCTACTCTGTCCAGTCACATCACTAAGGAGCAATTTGGTTTCCTCAACATCACGTTAATCCACGATGTTGTGGCCATCTCTTCGGAGGGCATTCATACCATGCATTCCCGAAAGCTGAAGGCAATTGCCATGAAGGTGGACCTTTGTAAGGCATACGATTGCATCAACTGGGAATTCCTCAAACTCATTCTTATTAAAATTGGCTTATCCATTCAAAACACGAAGTGGATAATGTGTTGTGTAAATTCCGTACACTTTGCCATCATTATCAATGGACTCCCATCATGTTTTTTCCGGGCGGGACGTGGACTTCGCCAGGGATGTTCATTATCTCCCTTGCTATTTATATTGGTGATGGACTGTCTTAGCATCAAGATCAAAGTTGCGGTCAGGGCGGGTGACTTTGTTGTTATCAAGACCAGGGGGTCGGTGGTCACCTCACATAATCTCTTCGTGGATGACATACTGATTTTTGGCCGATTGATCGTTTCACAATGGATTCTCCTACATGGTATTTTTCTTAAATTTGGAAATGCATCGGGTTTGGTGGAAAATGAACATAAATCTCTGATTCTGTACTCGAATGGTGACATGGAGGACATTCGGTTGATTGTTGACCGATACAAATTCAAGATTGGTCATATCTCGGAGGGACTTACTTACCTGGTTTCAGATTGAAGCCATTTGGATATAGGGGGACAAATTGTCATTGGTTAATTGATAAACACAGGAGGAAAATTCAGGTATGGTCTCTCCGATGGCTCTCCATGGGCGAGTATTATGTCTTGGCTATTGCAATATTGCAACAACTTGTCGTATATTGGGCTCATTTATACTTGCTTCCTGTTGCAATAATTTGGTGCTTACGCTCTATTATGGCACATTTTATACGGTCTGGTGGTTTGGATGGACATAAGTATCATTTAACAAACTAGGACAGTCTCTCTGTGCCAAAGGACATGAGTGGCTGGGGGATACTCGACATAAAAATCTTTGGATATGCACTTCTGATTAAATCCTCGTGGAGATGCCTTTTCAATTCCGGGGATTGGAACAATATCATTACACATAAATATCTTCAGCGGAGGAACATTGAACACTGGCATCAGGCTGGCTCACTCGGAAGTTCTAATGGCTCTTGCATATCGCTGGGCTTTAGGAAAATTCAGAATATGTTTTGCAGTCACCTCTGCTAGTCTTTCGGGGATGGTCATAGGATTGTATTGGGTGCATACCATATTGGTGGTATGTTGGGGCAAACATGGCTCAATGACGGCCTGATACACAGGCTACATGCCAGGGGCATGTTCTATCTTGCACATGCCATCAAATTCTGTCGGGATGATATGCCTCACTAGAAGGAGGCGGAAGATCTGGGGCTGGTGGGCGATGCGGCCAGAACATGGGAAGACTTTCGAGAACTGATAAGATGTGCAGGTTTCCATTAGAACTACAATGGAGACAATATTACCTGGGCTAGAATATTACATGGTAATACAATATACTTAAGGGATACTTACATGTATCTAATTTCCATGGACAAGGGTTATCACAACAAACACTGTTTCACTGAGGTATGGAGGGTAAGCATCCATTACAAAATCATCATCCACAATTGGCTTGTCTGGAAAAACAAAAATCCGACCTGGGAAAATTTATGCAAATGTGGATGGCACGGCCTTGGATGTTGCCCATTTTGCTGGAGGGAGGCGGAAAGTAACACACATATATTTTCAATGTAAATTTGCTATTGAGATAGGGTCTCGGATCTATTCTATTTTGCAGGTACAACACATAGCTTTCAACAACCTGGAGGAGTGTATTAACTGGTGGAAACAAAGTGTGGTCGAAACAACATCCGGATACCATTGCTACTGACATGGTACATATGGTTGGAAAGAAACATGCTCATATTTGATGGCACCCCAACATGCACCATACATGTTACACAATGAATTATGAGGGAATTAGAGGGGACCCATATGGGACAAGAAACATCACGAGACCTATCTCAGCGCAGTAGACCATACACTATCTCTTTCTCGGCCGGCTACTTCGACAGCGCCGCACAACGAGGCATATGCAGATGTGGTGTTTGGATTAGAGTGGATCAACGTGCTCAATACAAGATATACTGGAATTGTGGTATTGGTACAAATAATAGGGCCGAAGTAATAGGGCCGAAGCAGTAGCATTATGGGGGCTACTATGGTTTGCTAAGCAACTGTTGATAGATAACATCGTCATATTTGGAGACTCAAAGGTCATCATTGATTGAATGAACCATAGGAACATATTTTCACCTCCACAATTGGCACTCTGGATGGTGCAAATTGATAAGCTTCGGGACACATTCAAGTACATCTGTCTCACTCACATATACAGGTAGCAGAATGGTGTTGCGGATGGGCTTTCAAAAATGGGACTCAAGACTGCGGTTGGTCACATGCACTACTCATTATTAGATGCAGATGCTATTTGTGCACAAGGCACAATCCTACTACCATGATCACCAAGACTATCTTACAATTATTTTTTGGTATTGTGTTTGGTATTGTTTTTGGTATTATGTCTATTAGATGACTCTGTATATCCCCTTGCACTTTATTTTTTGTATTTTCCTTCCCATCACATTTTTGGTATCTTGGATCGGGAAGCACTATCGGATCTGGGTTTCATGGTACTGTTTTTTTTTTCTTTCGACTGTATGTATTTGTTGACTCAATCACCCTATTTCTTGTTTTTTGCTGAGTGGTATTGGCGCATGTGCAAGTATTTGTTGACTTAATCACCTTGTTTCTTGTTTTTGGCTGAGTAGTATTGGCACATATTGCACATATGTAATGACCATCTTTTCGAGATTGACTCTTACATTATGTGGGCTATATGACGCAGGGTCAGTAGGCTCAAGAAAATTCCTTGTATTTTAATAGACTTGGGGGTTTTGTGTTTTCAAGGGAGTTGGTTTCTTATGTAATGATTTGAGTGATTTTAATGATAATTAATTAAATATTGTGAGGAATTTTGTAAATGTTCTCGAATGTTGGAGAACATGAGAGAATTATTCTAGTTGAGAGTGTATAGAGATTGTGAGATTTAGGAATTAATGGTAAATCCTAAATTAGAATTGGTTTCATGATTTTGTGATGAAAGAGGATCCTTGGGGGTTAGTTGAGGCAAATAAGGAGTTAGAGGATATTTAGGATTTTGTTGAGAAGATGGAGGAACTAAAACCAAAAATAGTTTCAGAACCTTTTGTATAAAATGTAAGCCTCAAAGGCATAAAAAAAAATATAGGTAGAGAGAAATTCAGGATTTAGAGAGATAGGGGTTGAATTGTAAGCCTACAGGAAAAATAGGAAAAATGCCACTGATATAGAAGATCAGGCCAGAGGAAGAACTCCTATGTAAATATTGGTTTTAATACAGAGAACTCAATTTCTGAGTTTGTGTTTTGAGTGTATATTGTGTGCAAGTGGAATTGACAGGAACAGAGAGAATTTTGTCATTTTATGTTCAATCTACAATTTAAGAGATTGTTTGGTTTGAGGGTGAATGTTCATTTGTTGAATTCTGTGTAAAATTGGCATCGATCACATAATGGATCGATGCCATGGACTTCTAAATTGAGGTATACAGTTTGCCTGGATGTATTTCACAATTGGGATGATTTCGTATAAAGCATTTCATGGGGTTATTACACATTATGTTGTGTAATTACAGTGCAGCGAGATTAGGGTTGAAGTCAAATTTGAGGGTTTATTGTATGATAGATGAGAACCTCAGAACCTCAGAAGATGAATAACCCATGCGTGGAATGAATGCAGAGAGGGTTTGAAGATTGTGAAGATGTATGGTATGGCCCTGTTTGGAATTATTCTTTCAAGTTAGAACCCTGGCCCTGTTTGAAACTTTGAATTGTATTACAGTGGAACATCAGAAAAGGATTTAATTGCAATCAGTTATGCCAACGGAGAGCAGATCTTCAAAATGAAGAATCGATAGATTGTTTAAATGTTTCACCGAGTATGCAGAAGCCCTGTAGTGAAGAATTGAAGGCAGAAAATACAAAGTAAAGGCGTAGAGGAAGCGAAACCATGCGATGGAATAATGTAGGTGGTTTTTGAAAACCACAAATGGTTTTCGCGCGGCCTTCGGATGGTAATAAGTTTTATTGAATTCGAACGTGATACACTCCAAGGAGTGACACATAGCCTGGACAGTATTTCAAAACCATTTGTTTCGCGTGCAATTTAGTCGTTAAAGTTCGAAGCCCATTTGAATGCGATATCCGTTGGATTACGCATGATCGGTTGGTGTGTTGTAACTGTCGTTGGATCACAAGCAAAGATCTATGGTAGCGGAAAGTTGAGTGGTAAGTGTGGGACCCAGATATAGTAACAGTGCTTTGGGTTTAATATATGTTCGCATGGGCTCGAATATACAATGAAATGATAAGTTGTGGGGAGAATATTAATGTATGTAGTGCTTTGGGTTTTACCCAAAGTTGCACTTTCAAATAAAATGTTCGCGTGGGTTCAAATATATGGTGAATTGGTATGCTGTGCCCGAAGATTTGCTTTGGGGTTTTAACCAAAGTTTGAAGTCACATATGAAGATTTCTATTTTGGGTTTTATTCCAAAGTTCTAGATATTGATTCCCATTTCATGAAACAGGTTTTGGCTATGGTTTTAACCATAGGTTTTATAAAAAAGAAAAGCTTCCGCATTAAAGTTTGCCCAATATGGGAATTATTTTGGTTTAAAAATGAACCATGCATTTTTATATGCAGTTGAAGGTGATAATGTGGGTTTTGCAGCCTTTGGCTGCATCAAGTGGTATCAGGGCTGGAGGAGCTCTTTTGAAAGTTAAAGATTAAAAAAAAAATCAGAATGCATGTGTGATGGGAAAAATAAAAGGAGATCAGATATTAAATCTGATAAGCATCAGATACACAGAATGAAGTAAACAGAGATTTGCAGAAATGAATGAAGACAATCCAATCAAAGTACAAGTGAATGAAGAGAACAAGATCATGCAAAGATATTGAAGGTGAGATAATTTTAATCTGGTTTAAAAAAATTGTGATTTTAGAATTTTGGTTGCAGATAAGATGAAGACAAAGATTTTGATGATGATGGCAGTGAATCTAATATTCCAGCTAAAGGTTGGATAGGGAGAACAACTGAAGTGTTCTCAAGAGAAGGCGAGTTGAGGATATAAGCCTAGAGAGAGCAGAAGAGAGTGCTCAAGAGGTTCCAGAGATAGTGAGCCAGTGCTTGCCAAAATACCAAGTCCAGAGAAGGGATTGGTGAGGTAAGTGGCAGTAGAGAGGACTTGCTGTTGCAGAGGCTTAGTGCAAATCATAGTGAGTAAGAAATTCATGAAGAAGATGATCATAGAGGATCAGAGAAGAGGTTCTAAAGAATGCCACAGAAGTAAGATGAATAATGAGGATAGAGAAAGAGAAATTGCAGTGATGAAAGTACAACTTGAGGTACTAAAAGAATGGCCACAAGAAGAGGAAATCCAGAGAGGAGGATGGATCTTTCCACTGAAGGGAAAGAAGGTAATTTGGCAACCATTACAAATGAAGTGGAAGCAAAAGGAGATTCCCTTATGGAAGGAAGAACTTAGATTTTTTGAGTCAAAGATGGAATTTGAGGATTCCACATGCAAATCTGTTCAAGGAGAAATGCTTGAAGAAGCAACCAAGACTGAAAAGTCTTGTGTTTTTAAAACTAATGAGTTGTGTATGATTGCAGGTACATCATAGGATGATGAAAAAACTTTGAAGTTTGTTAAGGAGAAGAAGTTGAATCTGAATTTTGTTCAGAATAATGCTGAGATAGCAAGATCTTAGAAAGAAATGGAGACAAATGGGTCTAATAGAAATATTCAGCAAAATATTGAAACAGAGAAAGAGGGACCATCTAATGATTGGTCAACAACAAATGAAGGTATGGAAAGTTGTGTGAAATTTCCAAGTTCTACTCCAATTGAAATTGTGGAGTTGTATAGAAAGTTAGATCTTTAAAGAAGAGAGTTGGAAAAGCAGAGGATCTATATTTAGGATAAATTGCTGAATGTGAAAGACAGAAATTTTCATGAATGACAGTCAGGAAACAGAGGATAAGGATGTAAGAGTTCAACAAAGTGAAATTGCAGAGAAAGAAGTTCATTGTTGTGAGCTAGTGCAGGGAGACATTTTTGAAACAGATGAGAAGACAGGGAGACTCGCTGACAGTCTCATGGAGAATTTAAATCAGCGTACTAATGTGCTGACAAAGGATTTGGAAGAAAACTCAAAGCAGCATACTGAAATGTTGCCAGAGAAGGAAGAGGTATTGAAACCTTGTATTTTTAATACTGATAATTCATGTGTTAATTATGCAGGCAAAGAAGGACAACAAATGAAAAATGTCAAAGAATTTAATGAAAATGAATTGGCTGAAAACATAGTGGAAGATCATCATTCTATCATGGTGATTAGAACAAATGAGATAACCTTGGAAGCTGGAAAGAAAGACAATGAAGATTTTCTGAGTTCTGAAAGACACTTGGAACTGCAAAAAGAAGATTTGGTGATTGGATCATCAAATGAGACCATTGGGTCTTGTAATTTTGAAATTGACAATTTGACTGTGTTTACAGGTGTTGCAGAAGACAATCCATCTCTTGGAGTTATCTTGGATGAAGATGAATTGTTGCAGAAGAAGGAACTTATAAATTCCAAGGAAGGTGAGACAGTTATGTTTCATATGAAGGAACTTGTTACTGTTGATGACAAGGAGGAGTTGGCTTGTCTGATTAGCCAAGAGAAGACTGTGGGACAAACTTTTAGAATTTCCACAGTGATGGAGAATCAGAATTCTATTCTGATAAAGGATGAAGATATAGTGTTTGAAGAATTTGAATTGATTTCTAGAATCAATCAAGGAGGTGATGGACAATCACTGAAGGTTGTCAAAGAAGAAGAAGGATATGCTGAAACTAAATTGCAACGTATTGATGATGTGGTTGAGGTAAAACAAGTGCAAAAAGAATGGTTGAAATGCTTGTTGAAAACAATTAAACCAAAGAAAGAAATTGCAGACACTAAAGTGAAAATTCCTGAAGTTGTGAAAGAAATAGGAGCATATACTAGTTTGTCAAATTTGATTATGCTTACTAGTATACAAAGAGGAAGGAATTAGAATGTTACTGCAGTTAAAGGATCAAATGATAATTCATTTTTTAAAGGTGAATTTGCAGGTAGTGAGCAAAAGAAGAATGTTGCAGAGGGAGATATCTTAAGAGATATTCAGGAAGCTTGAGAGGAGGCAACATATGCAGCAACATCTATGGAGGCAACATATGCAACAACAAAAGCAACAACAACAATAGCCACAGTGTTGGCAGCAACAAAAATTGGAAGCAAAAACAAAAGGCAGAGTAATTTCCATATAAAAGATAAACTGGACATAGAAATTGAAAACATAAGAAGATTGATGATGAAGGTGTCTCAGAAAAAGACAACAACAAAAAAGCAAAGAAATGACAGCAAGGAAAAAACAAGAAAAGAATGTGAAAACATAGCTAGTGGCAAGATGCAGAATAAAGTATGGAAGCTTAGAAACGTGCAGTTGAAGAATAATGTAGCTTATGGACAGAACAAAACAGAGTATGGGATCCATGAGACAAAGATTAAAAGCACATGATCAGGAGATCATGATTATTTTTGACCTTAGGAGTCTGATGGGGGGGCATTAGGCTTGTTAGCCACCTATGAATTTTCTGTCAAGCAAACAAGTGGCTAAATTGTTTTATGAGACTTCAAGAGATACATTTCCCAGGAAAATCTCTTATCCTTGAAGCCTCTGTGTGTTCATTGCCTTTAAAAAGATCCTCACCGTTGTTTCCATCCAAAAAGCCTCACTGACTGTAAAAATTGTGCTCAGAAAGGCCCTCGTTTGCCCCTTGTGTCCCTGCAAAATTTCCCATTTTAACCCTTTTGCCCATTTTCAAAGTTTCCCCTTTGACTCCTAAAGTCCCTTCCTAAATCTCCTAAACCACCCAATTCCCCTTTAAAAACCAAGTGAAATCCTTTCATTTGATTTTAATTCCCTTTTTCCCCCCACCGAAAGCCTAATGTTAGCCTTAAAACTCTGTTTCCAAGCTAAAAAACCCATTTTCTAACATATTACAGGGTAGCACCTTTCGGCCCAGCCCCAAAACCACTTCCCCACATGACCCAAGCGCTAAGTCGAAAGGCGCTAATCGCATCGGAGTTTCGGAGCGGAACGCCTTTTACCCTTATGAACTTAAAATCTCCGATGCGATGGCGCGTTTGGTCCATAGACTCCCGATCACATATCCACTGTCGATCTGTTCTTAGATCTGATGGCCAGTGCCGATCGCAATCGCAATTTTTAAACTATGCCGCCCGCTGCACTCCCCGATTGCGATCCGCCGATGATAATCTCAACTGTTGATTCCCATTCCGATTCGACAGTCACCGCACCATTGCCTGATCGCTAATCGCAAATCATAAACGGTGCCACCCTCTGCCCTTTGCAATTGCGATCCTCTGATTGTTATCTCCGCCATCGATTTCCCTTTTAATCTGACGGCCCTCGCTTCCCCGCTCCGATCGCAATCGCAATTTTCAAATAGAACCACCTTCCGTTCCTCTTGATCTACAATCCTCCGATGCGATCTCCGCCGTCGATCTCACATAAGATCCAACGGCCATAGGCCAATCGCTCCATCGCTCATCAGAGTTTGACCCTCCCATCACTCTCCCTCTGATTTGATCGTAACTGTCCATTCCATTCGATCTAATGGTCCATATCTAATCGCCCTCCGCCCGTGGCCGGGTCCCACCATTCTAACTCATTCCATAGGTTTTTCATTGCATTTTCATGCATTTCTTGTGTATTGCATTCCAATGGCCGAAACCTATATTTTGCATTAAACATCGTGCCATCCCGCCAAGCATTAAAACTTTAATGTTTTACTGTATTAAAAGTTTTACATTTCGTCTAACTTCCACATGCATTTCCCGCTGTTTCACTGCATTTTTCCACAATATCCTTTGCATCCACCGCTCTCATCCTTGCTGCGCTGCCATTCTCACAGCCCTCCATAGCCATCCTTCCCAGGCAAGGATTTCTTAACAAATTTGTATGTTTTGCAGGGTACAGGCGGTGAACACCACCATTGTTCACAGTCACTGTTACAGTGGCACTGAACGAAGGGAAGATCATTTTATGTGACTGAAATTATGGAGAAGAGCTTGTGAAGGTGTTATGACGCGATTTTCATTAAAAGACGAGGTTTAACTCTGTTAACCTTTCTAGCCTCATTAAAGCTCAAGCTTCACAGACAGTGACAATCACGAAGCGGCAAAGAGTATCAGTACAGAGTCAAGGAGTTATAATGCACATTATTGAGGATGTTAAGCCTTAATTCAGTGTTTTAAAGGCAAAATACCAGATTGAAGACTTCATGAATCACACAAGAAGGCCTAATGAGGCCTAATGCGCAGAAGACATTATCATCAAAGTTTCACATCAGCAGAAGTCTCCTCCCGAGAAAGGACACAATATTCGTACTGTTTTAGTCTACATTGCGTCCATGAGAAGATTTCCTCCCTGATAACAGTCCTAATGCTACTAGAGCATTCGTTACGCGGTATGGCAGACTGTGAAGTTTTCCATATGCCTTTTTTTTATTCACCATTGTACTACGAGTACTACAAACAAAGTACATCAGGAACATACCTGGAGTAAATTGAAACCTGTCGAAGACCACTCTTTCATCCAAAGAGTACTGCAATTTAATATTCGAATATTAAAACAGAATGGGTTTCGACTCACTTTTCCTACTCTGTTTAATGTTTCATTTAGTGTTTCATCTACCCCCTTTGTCTTTCTTTCAGCTATAAAATTCATGAAGAAACTCAATGTAAGGTTGTTGATCGGATATTTGTGAACTGTAAGCCTTTCTCTTGAGATTTAGTTCTCTGTGTAAAGTTGTAAGATAGTCTAAGGAAGATGTTTTCAGACTGAATATCAAGCCGTTGGCAATGTTGTACATAACTGGTGTTGCTCTTTAATATGACAAGCACATTTCTTTGGATCCTGATTTAAAGTAGTGGTGATATTTTTCTTACTGTGTCTCTGTTTTCCTTTGTAATTCATCACTTTTTGTTTCTTAGGTACGCATCAGAAATCTGGTTTAGGATATACCCTCCCATGGTACCCTAAGCTTCTGCTCTCCCTACCTTTGATGTTTTCTGCTATATGTGCTATCTGAGCGTTGATTTAAGTTAATTTAACCAGTTTAGTGGCTATAATTTACTACTAATTGATGTATGAATTAACAAATATGTTCTTAGATGTTCTTGTTAGGCTTTAATTGAATGAATTGGGATACGAGGGGTTTAGAGCACAGTCTCTGCCTCATTAGGATCCTTTTCGATTAATTGAACCTTTCTAAGTTCCCTTAAGCTGGACGCCGAAGCATTGAGAGTTCAAAGTCTCTCTCTGATCTCAGGTTTTCACCTTTGTGTTTGAATCTTCACTGTTCCCTTTGTTTGAAGAGTTTACCTTTAGGAGTTGGGTCACAGGTGTCTAATGGCATGTCTTGTCCCTGGACCTGATTTCTAAGTGGTCACCTTGGAGGTTTCCTTGCCTTTCACCTTCTTTCTCACCACTTCATGTCACACTATCTTCTTTAAGATCCAATGATTTAGATGACTAGCCCGTCTGAAAGCCTGCATATTGAATAGCAAGTAAACCCTTTCCTGACTCCATTGCCCAATGGTCTTGAGTGTTCCCTGAAATCATTTCTCCTTTACCTAGAATCCTCTTTATTCAGCGGTCTCACAGTGAACCCTTCTTTCCCGTTTCCCAACAACCAAACAAACAAATTAAACAAACAAACAAACCCATGCCTATAACTAGCCTAAAACCTAAAAACAGAGCTTCAAGGACATAAACATTTGCCGGTTATAGAGAGATCCCTCTCTGGACCCAGGAGGGCTAGATCCTGAGGTCTGAAAGTGGTTCTGATGTTGTCTCATCTTTTGGTATTGCCAGATTTTCCAAAACATCGGAACCCCAACATAATGGTGACT
The DNA here is from genome assembly GCA_034641835.2 of Pinus albicaulis. Taxonomy (NCBI): domain Eukaryota; kingdom Viridiplantae; phylum Streptophyta; class Pinopsida; order Pinales; family Pinaceae; genus Pinus; species Pinus albicaulis. The sequence continues at coordinate 84,146,262 of CM076581.1, read as the reverse complement.
CCGTTGGGGACTATCTGAGTGTTGTCATCTTATACATCCTTAAGACCTCAGAAAACCAAAATCTCTGGTTACTCTGGCAGAAATCACTGCGGTGGACAGTAACCCTCCTGAAACATTCTAAACCTTCCACCTGGCGACTCCATAGTTCCTTAACGATTAAAGACTCCACTGGTGATCAGTAGGCCTGCTGATTATCTTGGTTCATACAAGACCCCACTGGGAGACCAGCCCTCATAACAACATCAACCACAATAGAAGTAACAAATAGGATTAAGTTGCTTTGTTTGAAGACAACATTATGGCTTCAAGGACCATTCATACAAGAGCTTATCCTAACCCAAACCCACCTGAAATAGTTGAAAACCCCGAGAGCATACTCAGGAAATCTCCCACACCTAGAAGGCCAACTATTTCTAGTCATATCCATAGAGCTAACTCTGCACCAGAAGACTTTACATCTCTATCGGACCCTTTGTTTGATTTAGACTCACAAAACAGTTTACCTAGAACTAGGTCATTCAGTGCTTTAGACCAGCCAGACCTTGAGTTTCTCGGTTCACCATCTCGTAGTGGTCAACACATTAGGGATAGAGAGACTCCACCATTTACACCTCCGGATATTCATTTCATTCAAAACTTGGGGCTCTGCCATCCTAAGTCAACTCAACAAAGTGCTGCTGGTCCTAATATTCCTGTCATCCACATACCAGCTGCTCAAGCTAATCCTTTACACCCTCAAGAATATCATTATGGCAGCCTGGTATGCACCTCTGGTCTTGCCTCAGCCTCTAGTGCCCTTACCCAACGATTACCAATAAAAAATCCCACACTTCACTGCAAAAGAGTCTACCACTGCTCAGCACCATGTAGATAGGATGGAAGATTCATTTGACTGATCAAGATGAGAATTTTTGCACAAAGTTTAGGAGGTGATGTGAAGAAATGGTTTAAGGGCCTACCTCCTAATAGTATCTAGGATCTTCCTTCCTTATATCAGACCTTCATAAACAAATGGGAAGTTAAGACCAACTTTCTCCAAATCTTAGCAGAATACAATAACCTTAAAAGAAACGTAGGAGAGAGTGTCATTGACTATTTTACAAGGTTCAACAACGTTTATAACACTCTTCCTCCACATATGAAACCTCCCCAAGGTATGGATTTAGTGAAATATCCAGAGGGCTTTGATGCCGACATGGCTTACCAACTTAGGGAGATAGACTACAACACTCTGGAAGATATGAAAAAGGGATCAGTGAGTGTAGAGGCTACCCTGATTGAAAAGAAAGCCAGAATGAGAGCTGAGAAAATGGTAACATATAGGGATGACGCTGCAAATTCCACATATGATTGCAAGTATGACCATCTAGCCAAAAACATGGAAAAGCTACAGCAAATGATGGGAAAAATGGTTGTCACAGTGAGTAATCAAAACAGAAACCAAAACCATAACCAGAACCAGAACTTTAGGAGAAACAATACCACTCCCAACAGACAAAGAGACTTAGATCAACAAGTTATTCCCCCATTTCAAGAGAACTTTCTTGATGAAGATGAGGGGATTATAGAAGAGTCTGAGGAAAACACTATAAACATGTTTGAAATAGAAAACTCAATCCACAATTGTTCCACAGAAGAAGATCAACCCTCACCCTCATATAGGGATGAGGAAAGATTGGAATCTAAGGATTATAGGCTAGGTTTTGAAAATGCCATCATGCAGGTCAGAGAACAATATGAGCTTAGAAGCAAAAAGAGCTTAGACAATTCCAAACCAAAAGCTTCTGAGATTACCATTAAGAAAAGGCCTGAGAAAACTCCTAAAACAACTACTGAAAATAGCAAATCAGCAGCTGAAAGTTCTGGGAAGAACAAAGGAAAAGACAGCCAAGTCCCTAATAAACAAAGTCAACCCACTAGCAGCACTAGCACTGCAGCTAGTGTTCCTGATAAAACTGCTACAAACACTGTACATAGTGAGAATCAACACACTGATTCAACCACTAAAATAGTGGCTAACAAAACAGAGTTGAGTATCACAAAGAGTCAATCTCTCTTCAATTTGGAGAGGGAGATTGCAAAAATTAAAATCTCTGTCCCACTCTCTGAGCTGGCCACTTAGGACGTATATGAAGGCCAAATTTTGAAAGCCTTAAATCTAGGTGAAAACCGTGACACTGTTAATCTAAGTGATGATCAACCAGCCCTTCTGTTTGGCCCTAAGATAGAAGGTAAGTTTCAGGAAGGGGTGGTACCTCCTTTTTATATCACCCTCAATATCCATGACAAGATACTTCACAACGCCATGCATGAATCCGGGGCATCACACAACTTAATGCCTAAGGTAGTTATGGAGAGGTTAGGCTTAGAGATAACCCGTCCTTACAAAGATTTGTATTCGTTTGACTCTAGCAGGGTAAAGTGTCTTGGCCTGATCAAAGACCTATGTGTGAACTTGACCCAGATTCTAGCCAAATGTATGGTTATGGATGTTGTAGTGGCAGATGTGCCACCTAAGTATGGTATGTTATTATCGAGGTCATGGGGAGCCAAATTGCAAGGTACCATGCAGATGGATGGGGCATATGCTACAATCCCTGTGTTTAGCCAACTTAGGACACTGTATAGAGAGTCACAAATGAAATTTTTGGTCAGCAGCCCTGAAAAACCTGAAAATTCACCTTTGTACTCTGTACACACAGATCTGGACTCCTTTATCCTCTGCAACGATGAACCCTTAAAGGAGCCAGAATTAGAAAACAAAGATACAAGCCATGAGACAACGCCCATAGATTTTGACATAATGGCCACTCTGGACTTGGAGGAAAATGAAGAAGAATCCTCTGGACAATGCACTGAATCTGAAGCTCAGAGTGAGCCAGAAACAGAATGCAAACAACTAGCTAGTCACCCCTCTGAAACTCATACACCACACGAAGAACGAAACCCTTCACACCATAACACAGGGCCCCCACTGCAGCGTAACAATGAAACTAACGCTAGGAAAGAAACCAATGATAAACCCGAGAATGAACCTTTATGGAGAATGAATTTCGATGGTTCTTGTACTAGAAAGACTGCAGGGGCGGGAGTGTGGTTACATAACATTGAGAGTGACTATGCCGAGAGTCATGCCTTTAATCTGAACTTCAAGTGTACAAACAATATTGCGGAGTATGAGACTCTCGTCCTAGGCATGAATCCACTGAGAAAACAAGGAGCCCGTAGGATAGCTGTGCATGGAGACTCTGAGTTAATCATAAAACAAGTGAATGGATAATACACAACGAAACACCCTAGGTTGAGAGCGTACAAGAATGATGCCATGGATTTATTGAAAACCTTCGTGGAATATGAACTGGTGTTTGTTCCTAGGAGTCAGAACGTAATTGCGAATGGATTGGCCTGCATAGCTAGTGCATATCATAAGCCTCCCAGTGACAAAAAAATCATCATTCAGACAAAATACAGACCTGCAGTGCCCGACAACGAGAAATATTGGCAGGTCTTTGAAGGCGATAAGCAGATCGAGGATTTCCTGATAGGCAGGAACGAGTTTGAATTCTCTAATTTAGACTCTAAATCCGATGATAGCTGCCTAAGTGAGGAACTACCCGACGAAGGAAAATCACCCCGTAACATTGAAATAAACACTTTAACTAAACAGATTGGAAATCCAACCGAAGAATACAAAAACGCAGATAAATAGGAAATAGAGGTGCTATAGGCAAAAGATAAAAACATACCCCGAGGTATGGCACCTTTAGAGGATCTTTTCGATTTCGATGATGTAGCGAAAAATACCACCATAGAACACTCAGACTCTGACGTTGAGGAATGCAATATAGGCACTGAAGACAAGCCTAAGATGATAAAATTGGCTAAGTCCTTGCTCGCAGACATGAAAAAGAAATACATTGACTTATTTAAAGAATTCATTGATGTGTTTGCCTGGAGCTACGAGGACTTAAAGGCCTACGACACACACATTATACAACACAAAATACCCTTGAAAGAGAACCAAAAACCCTTCAGACAGAAACTTCGCAGAATAAACCCAAAACAACTGCCTGCGGTAGAAAAGGAAATTAAAAAGATGTACGAGGCAGGAATAATAGTTCCTGTGAGGTTCTCTGATTGGGTTTCGAACCTTGTAGCCGTGAGAAAGAAAATAGACGAGATCACACTGTGCATAGATTTCAGGAATTTTAACAGAGCCTCACTTAAAGACAATTACCCTTCGCCAAAGATGGAACAAATTCTTCAAAGGGTAGTAGGCTAAAAAAGGATCTCCCTGTTAGATGGTTTTTCAGGTTACAACCAAGTTTTAGTACTCCCAGAAGACCAACTCAAGACCGCTTTCACCACTCCATGGGGCACTTTTATGTATGTAAAAATGCCCTTTGGACTGATGAATGCTGGTGCAACCTTCCAACGAGCGATGGACATAGCCTTTTCGGAAGAGATAGGGCGCTTCATTGTCATCTACCTGGATGACATAACAGTATACTCCAAGACTGATGAGGGACACCTAAGACATCTGAGAAGAGTTTTTGAAAAATGTAGAAGGTTCGGTTTGTCGTTAAATCCCAAGAACACTGTATTCAGGATGCAAGAAGGTAAGCTCCTTGGCCACATTATATCAGAGAAGGGAATTAAGATAAACCCATAGAGAGTTGAGGGAATACTACAGATTTCACATCCGAGAAACATTAAAGAGTTACAGTAATTTATTGGGAAAATTAACTTCCTAAGGAGGTTTATTCCCAACTTAGCTGAACACCTCAGGAATATGACTAACATGTTGAAGAAAGGTGTAGGAGTTAAGTGGACCATAGAGGCTAAAAAGTCTTTTGAATCAGTTAAAATTGCACTCACCCGGGCTCCTATTCTAATTAGCCCAGATTTCTCAAAGGATTTCTTGATATTTTCCTTTGCCTTCGAGCATACAGTGGCTGCAATTCTACTGTAGAAAAATCTAGAAGGAATGGAACAACCTATTGCTTTCTTCAGCAAAGCTCTGAGGGATGCATCCTTGAAATAAAATATAATGGAAAAATAGGCCTATGCCTTGGTTAAGGCCTTGAAAGACTTTAGGGTGTACATACTGCATTCCCACGCCATAGCCTATGTGCCAAACATAGTGGTTAAAGAAATTCTGTCCCAAGACCCGGATGGGAAGAGGGGCAAATGGATTGTCGTGATTTTAGAGTATGACCTGGAAATAAAACCCACAAAATTGATCAAAGGTCAGGGCTTAGCTCAATTAATGGCTGAATCAAATTTACAAGCCCTTGACATTAACATGGTGGATGCCCCGGATGAGCAGGAAGTATTGCCTGATCCTACTGTTGAAGAATAATTTCAAAATTCTCCTTGGTATTTTGATATCCTGTATGTTCTCACAAACCTCAATGCCCCTCCTGAACTATCAAAAACTAAGGCTAGATTCCTAAAGCTAAAAGCCAGGAACTATTGCACACTGAATGACTTTTTATACTGGAAAAATACAAATGGCCTATTGCTTAAATGTTTGCTTGAAACTGAAGCAGAGAGGATTAAACAGGAGTTCCATGCAGGAGAGTGTGGAGGTCATTTAAACTGGAAAGCCACTACTAACAAAATACTCAGAACTGGCTATTATTGGCCTACACTTTTCAATGACATCCATAAAATGATAATTGCCTGCCATAAGTGCTAGATTTTCGAGGGCAAAAGAAAACTCCTCCCATTACCCCCACAACCCATTTCTGTTGAGGGTCTCTTTTTGCAATGGGGCCTAGATTTCATTGGAGAAATACACCCTGCTTCTTCTGCACAACACAAGTGGATCCTTACAGCCACAGACTACTTCACAAAGTGGATAGAGGCCATACCTTCTAGGAATGCCACAGATTATGTTATCATTAGGTTCATAGAAGGCCACATACTCTCTCGGTTTTGCTGCCCAAGAAAAATAATCCCTGATAATGCTGCTGCTTTTGGATCCAAGAAAATGATTGATTTTTGTCATAGGTATCAGATAGCACTCGGTCATTCAACTGCTTATTACCCCTAAGGTAATGGGTTAGCGGAATCATAAAAAAAAAGCTTGGTGATCATTATCAAGATGCTTCTTGAAGAAAACAAGAAGTCATGGCATAACAAGTTAGTGCATGCTTTGTGGGCTGACAGACTAACAACAAAGAAATCCATTGGCATGTCACCATATCAGCTTGTTTATGGGACAGAGGCAGTTTTTCCTACCAGCCTTGGGGTACCAGTGATTAAACTTGTCCAAGAGGTTCAGGGAGAAGAAGACAACATGGTAAGGAGGATAAATAAAAAAATTCATCTCCAACAAATGAGAGAAGAGGTCTATAACAGAGCCCTGAAGGTTTAGGAAAATATAAAGAAGTTATTTGATAAAAGAACAAAGGCTTGTGATTTCAAAATTGGAGATAAAGTTCTGAAGTGGGACTCTAGGAGAGAAGACAAAGGAAAGCATGGAAAGTTTGACAGTTTGTAGCAGGGTCCTTACATCATCCAGGCCACTATTGGTCCAAATGCCTTTTTTCTGCAAGAACTAGATGGTACATAGCTGTTTGGGGGTCCTGTCAATGGCAGGATGCTCAAGCATTACTACTGCTGATTTCCAATTTCCAAATTCCATTTCCATTGTAAATACCATCGCTGTGTTTTATTTTCAAAGAAAAAAAGAAAATGTTTCAAAAGAGAGAGAGAGAGAGGTTCAGACATGCTCAAAACATGAAACTCCCAAGTGCAAATATTGGCTCTAACATGATCAAAACCTGAGCCAAAAGAAGTGAAGTCAGCTGGTTCTAACATGCCTAAAATCTAAACCAGCAAAGAAGAAAGAAGAATAAACTCTAACAAGCCCAAAACCAAAGCTGAAATGAAGAAGGAAGTGACTCTAACAAGCTCAAAACTTGAGTCATAGAGAAAGGAAGGATGCTTCAAAGTTTCAGATTTCAAGCCTTCAAGATTTTGTTTTCAAAATTTCTACAATTTCGGTCCATGTGCAACTGTCTTTATGCCTTGGATCCACAACAAACTAGACTGTCTAATCCTAGTTTGACTGTTTTAAATTTCTGTTGTAGAATGTAGAGAAGAAATCTGCTAGACAGTTTAATCCTAGCGGATATTAGCTTAGGTAGAGAAACATATGAGGACAACAGTTTAATCTGGTCTCATGGAGTGATAAGGGTAGAATTAGATTAGTGTGTTTTCTGTTTTCAATAAAAATGATGAAGAAAGTCTACCAATTCAAATGCACCTTGAAAAAAAAATGTTAGGATTGTAGTTTGGGTAGGTAGACTATTTGAGGTAAGTTTTCTGTTGTTTAACTCCATCATGTTTGTAACAGCTGAATCAAAGAAGCAAGATGGTTCAAGGATCTGGCATCTGGCCTGCTCCAAATATTTATTTTCTGAATTTTTGACTCTTTCAAGAAGAAGCCATCCCCATGTGGATCCATTGTTAGCCACCTATGAATTTTCTGTCAAGAAAACAGGTGGCTAAATTGTTTTATGAGACTTCAAGAGATACATTTCCCATGAAAATATCTCATCCTTGAAGCCTTTATGTGTTCATTGCCTTTAAAAAGATCCTCACAACTGTTTCCATCCAAAAAGCCTCACTGAATGTAAAAAATTGTGCTAAGAAAGGCCCTCGTTTGCCCCTTGTGTCCCTACAAAATTTCCCATTTTAACCCTTTTTCCCATTTTCAAAGTTTCCCCTTTGAATCCTAAAGTCCCTTCCTAAATCTCCTAAACCACCCAATTCCCCTTTAAAAACCAAGTGAAATCCTTTCATTTGATTTTAATTCTTTTTCCCCCCCCACCGAAAGCCTAATGTTAGCCTTAAAACTCTGTTTCCAAGCTAAAAAACCCATTTTCTAACATATTACAGGCTAGCACCTTTTGGCCCAGCCCCAAAACCACTTCCCCACATGACCCAAGCGCCGAAACCAAGTGCTAAGTCAAAAGGCGCTAATCGCATCGGAGTTTCGGAGCAGAACGCCTTTTACCCTTGTGAACTTAAAATCTCTGATGCGATGGCGTGTTTGGTCCATAGACTCCCGATCACATATCAACCGTCGATCTGTTCTTAGATCTGACGGCCAGCACTGATCTCAATCGCAATTTTTAAACTATGCCGCCCGCTGCACTCCCCGATCGCGATCTGCCGATGATAATCTCCACCGTTGATTCCCATTCCAATTCGACGGTCACCTCACCATTGCCTGATCGCTAATCGCAAATCATAAACGGTGCCACCCTCCGCCCTTTGCGATTGTGATCCTCCGATTGTAATCTTCGCCATCGATTTCCCTTTTAATCCGACGGCCCTCGCTTCCCTGCTCTGATCGCAATCGCAATTTTCAAATAGAGCCACCTTCCGTTCCTCTCGATCTGCAATCCTTCGACGCGATCTCCACCGTCGATCTCACATAAGATCCAACGGTCATAGGCCAATCTCTCCATCGCTCATCGGAGTTTGACCCTCCCATCACTCTCCCTCTGATTTGATCGTAACCGTCCATTCCGTTCGAACTAATGGTCCGTATCTAATCGCCCTCCACCCGTGGCCGGGTCCCACCATTCTAACTCATTCCGTAGGTTTTTCATTGCATTTTCATGCATTTCCCATGTATTGCATTCCAATGGCCGAAACCTATATTTTGCATTAAACATCGTGCCATCCCGCCAAGCATTAAAACTTTAATGTTTTACATTAAAAGTTTTACATTTCGCCTGACTTCCACATGCATTTCCCGCTGTTTCAATGCATTTTTCCACAGTATCCTTTGCATCCACCGCTCTCATCCTTGCTGCGCTGCCATTCTCACAGCCCTCCATAGCCATCCTTCCCAGGCAAGGATTTCTTAACAAATTTGTATTTTTTTCACGGTACAGGCGGTGAACGCCACCATTGTTCACAGTCACTGTCACAGTGGCACTGAACGCAGGGAAGATCATTTTATGGGACTGAAATTATGGAGAAGAGCCTGTGAAGGTGTTATGACGTGATTTTCATTAAAAGATGGGGTTTAACTCTGTTAACCTTTCCAGCCTCATTAAAGCTCAAGCTTCACAGACAGTGACAGTCACGAAGCAGAAAAGAGTATCAGTACAGAGTCAAGGAGTTCTAATGCACATTATTGAGGATGTTAAGCCTTAATTCAGTGTTTTAAAGGCAAAATACCAGATTGAAGACCTCATGAATCACACAAGAAGGCCTAATGAGGCCTAATGCGCAGAAGACATTATCATCAAAGTTTCACATCAGCAGAAGTCTCCTCTCGAGAAAGGACACAATACTCGTACTGTTTTAGTCTAGATTGCATACATGAGAAGATTTCCTCCCTGAAAACAGTCCTAATGCTACCAGAGCATTCATTACGCGGTATGGCAGACTGTGAAGTTTTTCATCTGCCTTTTGTTTATTCACCAAGGTACTACGAGTACTGCAGACAAAGTACATCAGGAACATACCTGGAGTAAATTGAAACCTGTTGAAGACCACTCTTTCATCCAAAGAGTACTAAGGTTTAATATCCGGATATTAAAACAGAATGGGTTTCGACCCACTTTTCCTATTCTGTTTAATGTTTCATTTAGTGTTTCATCTACCCCCTCTGCCTTTCTTTCAACTATAAAACTCATGAAGAAACTCATTGTAAGGTTATTGATCGGATATCTGTGAACTGTAAGTTTTTCTCTTGAGATTTAGTTCTCTGTGTAAAGTTGTAAGATAGGGTGAGGAAGATGTTTTCAGACTAAATATCAAGCTGTTGGCAATGTTGTACATGACTGGTGTTGCTATTTAATATGACAAGCACATTTCTTTGGATCCCGATTTAAAGCAAAGGTGATGTTTTTCTTACTTTGTCTCTGTTTTCCTTTGTAATTCATCACTTTTCGTTTCTTAGGTACGCATCAGAATTCTGGTTTAGGATATACCCTCGCATGGTATCCTAAGCTTCTGCTCTCTCTACCTTTGATGTTTTCCATTATGTGCTATCTGAGCGCTGATTTAAGTTAATTTAACCAGTGTAGTGGCTATAATTTACTGCTAGCTGATGTATGAATTAACGAATCTGTTCTTAGATGTTCTTGTTAGGCTTTAATTGAATGAATTGGGATATGGGGGGTTTAGAGCACAAACTCTACCTCATTAGGATCCTTTTCGATTAATTGAACCTTTCCAAGTTCCCTTAAGCTGGATGCTGAAGAATTGAGAGTTCAAACTCTCTCTCTGATCTCAGGTTTTCACCTTTGTGTTTGAATCTTTACTGTTCCCTTTGTCTGAAAAGTTTACCTTTAGGAGTTTGGTCACAGGTGTATAATGGCATGTCCTGTCCCTGGACCTGATTTCTAAGTGGTCACCTTGGAGGTTTCCTTGCCTTTCACTTTCTTTCTCACCACTTCATGTCACACTATCATCTTTAAGATCCAATGCTTTAGATGACTAGCCCAACTGAAAGCGTGCATATTGAATAACAAGTAAACCTTTTCCTTACTCCATTGCCCAATGGTCTTGAGTGTTCCCTGAAATCATTTCTCCTTTACCTAGAATCCTCTTTATTCAGCCTTGTCTCACAGTGAACCCTTCTTTCTTGTTTTCCAACAACCAAACAAATAAATTAAACAAACAAAAAAACCCGTGTCTATAACTAGCCTAAAACCTAAAAACAGAGCTTCAAGGACATAAACATTTGCCGGTTATAGAGAGATCCCTCTCTGGACTCAGGAGGGCTAGATCCTGAGGTCTGAAAGTGGTTCTGATGTTGTCTCATCTTTTGGTATTGCCAGATTTGCCAAAACATGGGAACCCCAACAAGGCTCAAGAAAATTCCTTGTATTTTAATAGACTTAGGGGTTTTGTGTTTTCAAGGGAGTTGGTTTCTTATGTAATGATTTGAGTGATTTTAATGAGAACTAATTAAATATTGTGAGGAATTTTGTAAATGATCTCGAATGTTGGAGAATATGAGAGAATTAGGCTAGTTGAGAGTGCATAGGGATTGAGAGATTTAAGAATTAATGGTAAATTCTAAATTAGAATTGGTTTCATGATTTTGTGATGAAAGAGGATCCTTAGGGGTTAGTTGAGGCAAATAAGGAGTTAGAGGATATTTAGGATTTTGTTGAGAAGATGGAGGAACTGAAACAAAAAAATAGTTTTAGAACCTTTTGTATAAAATGTAAGCCTCAAAGGCATAAAAAGCAGAATATAGGTAGAGAGAAATTCAAGATTTAGAGAGATAGGGGTTGAATTGTAAGCCTACAGGCAGAATAGGAAAAATGCCACTGATACAGAAGATCAGGCCAGAGGAAGAAATCCTATGTAAATATTAGTTTTAATATAGAAAACTCAATTTTTGAGTTTGTGTTTTGAGTGTATATTGTGTGCAAGTGGAATTGATAGGAACAGAGAGAATTCTGTGATTTTATGTTCAATATACAATTTAAGATATTGTGTGGTTTGAGGGTGAATGTTCATTTGTTGAATTCTGTGTAAAATTGGCATCGATCACAGAATGGATCAATGCCATGGACTTCTAAATTGAGGTATACAGTTTGCCTGGATGTATTTCGCAATTGGGATGATTTCGTATAAAGCATTTCAGGGTGTTATTACACATTCTGTTGTGTAATTACAGTGCAGTGAGATCAGGGTTGAAGTCAAATTTGAGGGTTTATTGTATGATAGATGAGAACCTCAGAAGATGAATAACCCATGCGTGGAATGAATGTAGAGAGGGTTTGAAGATTGTGAAGATGTATGATATGGCCCTGTTCAGAATTATTCTTTCAAGTTAGAACCCTGGCCCTGTTTGAAACTTTGAATTGTATTACAGTGGAACAACAGAAAAGGATTTAATTGCAATCAGTTATGCCAACGGAGAGCAGATCTTCAAAATGAAGAATCGATAGATTGTTTAAATGTTTCACTGAGTATGCAGAATTCCCATAGTGAAGAATTGAAGGCGGAAAATACAAAGTAAAGGCGTAGAGGAAGCGGAACCATGCGATGGAACAATGTAGGTGGTTTTTGAAAACCACAAATGGTTTTCACGCGGCCTTCGGATGGTAAGCAGTTTTATTGAATTCGAATGCGATACACTCCAATGAGTGACACGTAGCATGGATGGTATTTCAAAACCATTTGTTTTGCGTGCAATTTAGTTGTTAAAGTTTGAATCCCATTTGAATGCGATATCCGTTGGATTATGCATGATCGGTTGGTGTGTTGCAATTGTCGTTGGATCACAAGTAAAGATCTATGGTAGCGGAAAGTTGAGTGGTAAGTGTTGGACCCAGATATAGTAATAGTGCTTTGGATTTAATATATGTTCGCATGGGCTCAAATATACAATGAAATGATAAGCTGTGGGGAGAATATTAATGTATGTAGTGCTTTGGGTTTTACCCAAAGTCGCACTTCCAAATAAATGAAACGTTCGTGTGGGTTCAAATATATGGTGAATTGGTATGCTGTGGCTCGAAGGTTTGCTTTGGGGTTTTAAACAAAGTTTGAAGTCGCATATGAAGATTTATATTTTGGGTTTTATTCCAAATTTCTAGATATTGATTCCCATTTCATGAAACACGTTTTGTCTATGGTTTTAACCATAGTTTTATAAAAAGGTAAAGCTTCCGCATTAAAGTTTGCCCAATATGGGAATTATTTTGGTTTAAAAATGAACCATGCATTTTTATATGCAGTTGAAGGTGATAATGTGGGTTTTGCAGCGTTTGGCTGCATCACTATACTATATTGGGGCACACATGGCATGTTTTATGCTTATATGGATTGTTTTTGGGCATTTTTGATTGGTTACATTGTGGGATATTTTCAAGATACTATGGGGGATTTATGGATATTGTATGCATAGATTTGTGCGAACTTGTACTAGTACATAATATAAACCATGTTTTTTCCGTACTTGAAAAAGAAAGATAAATGGGATATATATATGCATGTTTCATATATAAATAGATTTAAGAGAATGAGTAATTAATGGAGATTATTTGAGCAAGACCTAATCTTAAATAGGTCCATATTTGGTGAGAGAATTATTCCAAATTCATCACACACAAATTTTTTTAGTTTGATGTTTCATACCGAGGTATTGTGATCCATCATAAATGGACCACAACAACTTAGTCCATAAACACCGAATTGAAAAATTAAACTGAAATAGGTTCATATTTGGTGAGAGAGTTATTCCAAATTCATCACACACAATCAATTTTAGTTTGATGTTTCATACCGAGGTATTATGATCCATCATAAATGGACCACAACAACTTAGTCCATAAATACCGAATTGAAAAATTAAGCTTAAATAGATTCATATTTGGTTAGAGTTATTCCATATTCATCACACACAATAAATTTTAGTTTGATGTTTCATACCGAGGTTTTGTGATCCATCATAAATGGACCACAACAATTTAGTCCATAAATATCGAATTGAAAAATTAAGCTTAAATACGTTTATGTTTAGTGAGAGGGTTAATTTAAATTCATCACACACAATAAATTTTAGTTTGATGTTTCATACCGAGGTATTGTGATCCATCATAAATGGATCAAAACAAATTAATCCATAAACACCAAATTAAAAAATTAAATTTAAAAAAATTTATATTTAATAAGAAAAATTATTCCAAATTCATCATATTTTAGTTTGATGTTTCAAACCAAAATATTGTGATCCATCATAAATAGACCATAACAACTTAGTCCATAAACATCGATTTAAAAAATTAAAAAACTTGAAAAATAGATATAGAAGAACTCTCTCACCATAACATTTAATCACAGAAGTCCTAAAACTAAAATTAAATTAAATGTATATAGAGCAATATTACTAGAGAACTATTCCCACTTTTGAGGATGCACTCTTGTGGTTCCCTTTTTCTGTATAAGGGAGATGTCCTTGTGGACATGAAGGACTGGACATTCTTGTCAAAGTAGGGATGTATAAAAAATTATGTTGCTAGTTAGTATTGGGGTTTTCAGTGACATTCAAATAAAAATAATATTTCTAACAAAAATGTGATATTCAAATAATAATAATATTTTCAAAAAAAATTTAATGTGTTGAGAGATATTTTACAATTTAATATGAAGTAGATATCAAGTATAAATATTTAACATTTAAAAAATTTAATTTAATGTCAATATCAATCTTAATTAAAAATTATATAATTATTATATATAAACAAAATCTTGAAAATAATATAATTATGATGTATATACAAAATATAAATTTAACATTGGTTTTATGGAAAGAGAATTGCCAGTTTATTTCCGTGTTTGACTCTCTTATTTTTGCTTTCCGAATTTGACTCTTTTATTTTTGCTTTGGCTTGAAATAATTTAATATATGGATTTATGTGCATGTTGATGTGTTTATGTATCATTCTATTCACCCTTTTTTTTCTTTAGTCTTCAGCTGTCAATCATTTTTTTATTAATCGTGTTGAACTATTTTTAACATGAAACTCTTTTGGCTCTCCTATATTCTCCACTACATGATGCAACCTATTAAAAAATCATTTAAATAATTGGAAGAAATGCAATTAAAAGGATTTTAAAGACATTGGGCCACCACGCTTTCTCATGTGATCTGAGAAATAACAGGATCCAATGATTTGTGTTTTTTTCCTGTTGAGTGTGGGCGAGGTTTATTTCCTCTGCCATAGGCCCATAAATGTGCCTAGGCAGGAAATGCCCGTCGTCAGATTAAAGTTGTAGATCATCCTGCAGTGGGCATTTCCTGCCTGGGCGCATTTATGGGCCTATGGCAGAGGAAATATGTATCACCTTGAGTGTGCTGCAATCAATAAACGCTTAGAGTTGGTTTGAAGATTTGTGGGTATAAGAAAAAAGTTTATTATTTATATTCAAATTTCCAAGGAAAAAATTAGGTTGGCCGCTTTTCTCCACTAACAATTCCTTAGAGACTTTTTCATATTACTTAAAGTAGGCTTTTCAGATTGTTGCGTATTAAGATGGGCCATCTTGAGACTTTTAATGTTGAAAATTTGTGTTTTAATTTAAGGAGTTAAAATCGAGTTTCTTTTTGTGCATGGTCAAGTTTTTAAAATTTAGAAGTTTCTTTAAAAATTGAACATGCATCAGGCAGTTAATTTTGTGTTGAAGTTGGAGGTCGAGTTTTGATCTTCTAAGTTAAATTGGGAACTGAAAGTTTAAGTTGAGTTAGTCTCTTAAATTTTAAGAGATTTACTTAACTAGTTCTGTTGAATTTTGTTAACTAGAAAAGCTCCAATTCATTTTGTTAATTATAAAACCCACTAATTTAACCATTCGAATTGCTTTTAAAAGAATGAATGAAGGCACACGTTTAATCATGGTTTTGTGAGCATGGACTAGTGAGACAAAGCAATAGGAGTTTGCACAAGGTTGAGTGTGAGCTTGTGAGGAAGAGTGTGCAAGAGAAACTTGTGATCAAAATTATTGTGAGGAAGAGTTTCCTTGGGTAGTGCACATAGAAATAGGAGGAAATTCCTATTTAATAGGAGCACCTACTGTGCAAGGATTTAGGGAGCAAATTGGGTTGCAAGCATTGTGTTTTTCAAGCCTAGGGAAGGCAGGGAGAAGGGTGTATTCTCTATTGAAAACAAAGTTGTATTGTAAGAGATCATTCCTCATATTCTATCAATAATATTCTCAACAAGCGGAGAGTTTTCTCAGTTCGATTTCCTAGAAATTCAGTGTCTTGAATTGTGTGACCATGTTTTATTTCTGTTCCTAATTCCGCTGCAAATTGAGTAGAGAAATTTTGTGTTTGTAAGAAAAGAAAGTGTTTTTCAGATTGTTCTTATTGGTAGATCACAATTTCATGGAAATTATACATGGTATCAAAGCTCTTGGAAAAAATTCAGGATCATCACAAGTGCATCACACAAGGAAAAGGAGGTCGAGATAATGTTTCTTCTTGTCTGGAATGTTTTATGTGCAGGATTAGTGGGCATATTCTCTTTAGAACATGCCGCAATTGCTCCGTGCCCCTTGGAGAAGACTGAGCTCCTGTAACAAAGATTTGAGAGAGTCGTAAGGCCTCAAAAGAAGATTCTATAGGGCCTGAATAGAACCCAGGCACAACAAAGGTGGAAAGGGTACTAGAAGAAGACTCAACATAGGTGTTGAAAGCAATAGAAGGTCGAGAGGAGGGTTGTCGCAACTGCTACAACAACCCTAATCATGGCCAAAGGTTGCTGACACTTGTACAAGCACAAGTACAAAAGAATTGAGAAAGAAGTTGATCCTTCAGGTATGATATTCCTCCTTTCAAGTATCATGTTGATGCTATGTTGGTATAAGTCATGTTTGGATAGAAGTGGGAAACTCTTGTATAGGTTGGAAGACTATTAGAGGACTGCCAGAAGAAGCCCTAAGTTTAATCCTTGTGAAGGACTACAACACTGATAGGAGAGGCAAAGTTATTTGAGCCCTAAATATAACTTCTTGTCACAGGACTACAAGACTGTTAGTGGGCAAGTTTTTTAGAGAGCTCTTAGGGGAACTAGTATGGCTTATTAAGGGTCGAGAGGAGATCCCTGTCTAGAGGGAACATCAAACTTCATATCTTGGAAAGGGAGGATCACGATAGTGATGGAAGATAATGGGGTGGGAGAGTACATCAAGCAAGCGATAACACCACCTCAAGACCCCAAACAATTGGACCAACATAATAAGAATGATATAAATGCAAAGAGGATCATTCTAGAGGGGGTCAAAGATCATATAGTGCTTCATATCCATGAGAAGAAGACAACGTATGAGATGTACGATACAATCCAGAAGTTATATCATAGTACTAGTGATACCAGGAAGCTTTCTCTTAAGGAGAAGTTGAGGAGTATTCAGATGAGCAAGGATGAGCCCATCGTCCCATATTTGTCAAAGTTCACTCAGGTACGAGATGAACTAGGTGGGGTGGGAAAATTTGTATTTGATCATGATCTTGTGAGTTTTTCCTTACTTGGATTTCACAAGTCATGCAAATGGTTCCAGGATGCTGTTAGTGTGGGAGAGAACTTCACAAAGTGGGAAATATTTTGGAATGAATGCATATGGGAAGAGATCCGAAGAGGAACCATAGAAGGGAGATCAGTTATGACAGAGGACGAGGAGAACTGTGCCTTGGCAAGCAAGGGTAGAAAGCCTAAAAGAAAGAAGGGCCAAGGATAGGCTGGGTCCAATGAGAAGGGAAAGAAGAAGGATCAAAGTAAGATAAAGTTCTTACATTTCCATGAGTTTGGACATTATGCTTCCAAGTTTCCTAGTAAGAAGAAGGGTGCCGGGAAGGATTATGTTGTTGCAGTAGCAGAGGTAGATGAATTTTCTGCCCAGTTCAAGAAGGATTTCTCGTTGATAGTTGGCATGAAAAGCTCAACAGACAACAATACATGGTATATTGATTCAATAATTTCCTTCTACATGACTGAGAAAAAAGAGAGTTTCAACCACCTAAAGGAGAAGGAAATGCAGGTTCATATTGAGCTAGGAGATGAGGGTTAGTATGCAACTAGAGGAGTTGGTACTATCAACTTTTAGGGGGAGTCAGGTAATTCCCTTCATCTTAAAGATGTTCTTTATGTTCTAGGATTGAGGCAGAATCTTGTTTCAGTAGCCACCCTTAAGGACAAGGGATATGATGTCACCTTTAGTAGAGGTAAGGCGTACCTCCAACACTTAGCTTCTGGATATAAGAAGTAGATAGGTGTGAGGGTGAAGAATCTCTACAAGTTGTAGGTAGAGACAGGTGCAACCTTGAGCAACAAGGCAGGTAGTGCACAAAGTAGAGAAGTGATGGTTGTGCGAGAGCAGGATAAATCTCTCAAGATGGAACCTCAACCGATATCTCAGTTTCAGTCTAAGCTAGTTGGAAGTTGGGTTGACCAACAAGATGATGAAGAGGAGGGACATAACTCGCAGAGTATGGTGGGAAAGAACAGGTCTTCAAAGCATGTTCCACAGAAGAAAGCACAACTACAACAACGAAGAACTTGGTAGTGTTGGAGACAAATCCAGGGGACGAAGTTCTTCCAGGAACACCTTCCTCGCTAAGAGGGAGTGTTGAAAATTAGTGAGAAAGGTGATTCTTTGATTTGCGCCTTAATTCAAGGAGTCAAAGTCAAGTTCCTTTTTGTGCATGGCCGAGTTCTTAAAACTTAGGAGTTTCCCTAAACATTAGGAGTGCACGAGGTAGTTAACTATGTGTTGAAGTTGGAGGTCGAGTTTTGATCTTCTAGTGTGAGTTAAATTGGGAGTTGAAAGCTTAAGTTGATTTAGCCTCCTAAATTTTAGGAGGATCCAGTTAACTAGTTATGTTGACTTTTGTTAACTAGAAAAACTCTAGTTCAATTAGTTAATTAGATCTATAAAAAAATGTTTTTTTCTATTATCCAAATTACTTATTTTTAATGTTATATTTAAATTATTAAAAACATGCTTTATAATATTCAATTTTTTATTTTTAGATATAAAATATAACAAAAATATAACAAAAAATATTAATATTTTAATGCTTAAATTATATAATGAAAGAAAAATATTTATTTTATAATTTTCTAATTAAATTATAAAAAATATTATTAGTAATATTTATATTTTTTTTTGGGGAGGTAGGAGTGAGAGGTATTATTTAGCCTTGACAAAGAAATTGTGCTTCAATTTGTATGGAACCTTAATACTATTACCAACAATCACGCCGAGTTCCTCGCTTTGTGGAAGGGCTTGGAACTAGCTATTGCAAAGAAAATTTTTAATTTACTGGTTTTTGGAAATTCATTGCTTGTTATACAACAAGTTAATTAGGCCAAGAAAGTGGCGTGCTCATACCATCCCCCATTCTTCAAAGGATTTCATTAATCGCCTTTCAGTTCGAGTACTTGGAACATTTTCATGTGTACAAACACTTAAACTTAGTGGCAAATATGTTGGCAAAAAAAGGATCCTCCTTAGGTTAAGGAAAAATAGAAATAAATCATGGAATAATAAATTATGCCCCTCTCTCCATGCTCAAAATCCCAACATATACGAATAACGATAAGGTGTACACTATCATTATAAATTTATTTCTCCTCGGGTTGAGGTTTCCTTCCTTGCATTATGGCTGACCCTTGATAGGATTATTAAGATTGACAAGCATTGTGGTTCAGATGCATTTCATTATTTGGACACGAACTATTAAAAACCTTCCTTGGTGGCACATTCTTCGCAACAAGTGGTTGGTGATCATAAATCTCTTTTGTCTAAGATGGTACTTGTATTTATTTTTCTTTTGGCCGAAGTTGGTGGAAACTAATGTGAATAAGACGATATATTCATCATGCAGGGGGTTGAAGTTAATATAAATTCCCTAAAACTCCCATCAGTAGTCTTCTCATTATCCTCCTGAAGAGTTAGTTCGACTATGGATTATATGCTTTAGTACAACTCATGGAAAAGCTCCTGTGTGGCTTATATAATGGCTCCTCAGGTTCTCTTGGGCTTCTATGGGATATCGTTCCTTCTTGGAGAATGGTTCAACTTGGTTGGTGTGTCATCTACTTGCTCCTAATGGCCCTTTTTGGACATGGAAGAGCCTCTGAAGATTCCAGACCTTGATAACGATGGTTTGTTGGTTGATAGAATATTGGATTCAACCAAAGTCTTGTTAGAAGCTAGGCAATGATAGGATGATATGGAAGAAAAGCAACACCAGTATTTTTAGCTTCTCTTAGAAGCAAAGCTTTTGTGTCACCTTAGCAACATGGAGCTTTATTTGAATGGGTTACATGAGGAGATATTTTCTCTCAGTGCTCAGGTCCCAACATTGGAAAATATCATTTTGGGAAGTGTTCAATGTGGCTTGGGTGACATTGGATCCAGTGTAGCTCATGAGAAGAAAAAATCATGTCACTCATGAGGAGATGATCCCTTTGGAAATGGACACAGCTGATGGATGTCATCTGTTGTAGCTCAATTTTGCAGGGCTAAAATATTCAAGTACTCTTCAAACAAATTTCATCGAGGACATAAAATTGAATAAAAATTGTTTTTTTTTTAGAGACCATTGCGTCACAATCTGGACAAATCACCCTTATCATCAACTTCAAAAGGTTTTCAAATATGCAGGGACAAAAGTTATTTTTGAATGTACTATGGTTTGGAGGAGGGTACCCCAGTGCTAGTAGCTTCTTGTCTACCAATTTCTTGAATTTTTTACAAGTTCAAGTTTATTCAGTTGAGAGAGATGGAGTAAATATAAGTTATTGGTCAGATACTCGACATATAAGAAAGTTTTTGGCTAGAATGAGATTGAATACATATGAAGGTTATGAATTCTTTACATTTTGTACTCAGAAAGTGTTCAACATCTCAAAAGGAAATGAAAAGGATTGTAAGAAACAAAAACTTTTCAAGGTTCTCGATCTATTGATGTTTAGTATGTGTGTTTCTATTACCTGGTTAAAAAGGGATGCAAGGGCACTAATTATGATGATCAATCGATTATGCTTGCTGATATAGATAGTTCTTTAGGAGAATTTGATATGAAGGCATAATATAAGCAGTTGTTTTCCCTTGTATATTTAGCAAAGAAAAATGCAAAATAAGATATCATACTAAGCAAAACAACAAGTCTTGAAGGGGAAAATGATATATGCAAGAAATATTCTCCCACTTGATGCAACATCTCTATCTGCACAAAATACAAATATTCAACATGAAATTGTAACGAGACTACCAATGCAGAAATTCTCAATGAATCTAAAGAAATGAATTTGAATGTTGGGAGAAAGGAAGAAAAGCCTAATATTCCTTATTTGAATTCATTTCCAGTCAAACTCTCCTGAAGGATTATTTATGCTATAATGTTGTTTTAAATGCACTTTGTAACGGAAGCCAATTCGAAGAAGCAGCTAAATGGTTTTAGTCTATGGTTATTCTGGGTTGCAAACTAGATTTTTATACCTATGAAATTATAATTCGTGCTGCCTACAATTTAGGGAGAATCGAAGAGGTTTGGAAAAGTGCATTCATTCTTGATTCAACACAATGGAAAAAATCAAATATTGGAACCAAATCACAGTGAAAGTGATTTAGTGCTAAGATGTCTTGAAGTTAAATTAAACAAGATTATCATTTTGCAAAGTTCGAGTGCAGCGAAGGCTCGTATTCATTGTGCCCAGATCCAACGACAAGCCAGGAACACAAATTGCACGAGATTTATCCCATGGAGTGCCCCCGCAAGTAGTCTCGTTAAATCTGCTCACCTACAAATCGACGGTTGACATTAATTGCGGGAATAGTCTCTTCAAATTCTAAAAACGGCTTAAGTACCCCCTTAAGTGGTTTCAGGTTTCAATAAAGGACATTACGTGGTGATAGATGGAGCCCACATCCTTTAATTTCAAATCACAATTTTAATTTTTATGAATTTCAAGTAATGTCCTATCATAAATCTTTCAAATAAATTTTGTTTAAAAATAATATAATGTATTATATGTACATATGCTATTATTAAAATTTTGTAATATCCACCACAACGAAACAATTATTAACTTCTTTAAGCAGTTATTTCTGAAAACTAATTCAATGGTGATGTAAGCGTAGAGATAAAAACCCAAGAGGCACAGGGCAAAAGGTTCCGAGTTTTGGATCTCTGGAAGACTACAATTTTGTACTTATTTTTCTGATGAATTAATGAAAGAGGCATCAAGTTTCCTGCAACTGTTGATGGTGATTCATGTTTCCTGTTTCATATTGTGTTATTTCTTCTTTGAATGAAGTGAAGTAATGTAGCTGCTGGTATCTTATTTCCATTCGTAAGTAAGAGTTAAATAAAATTAATATGTGCTCCTTCACTCCAGATTTTCTCTCTTCATAAATTCACTTTGAGACTTAAAGTAGTAGATTCTGTGTAACAACATATTATTTAGAGTTTCCCCTGTAGTTCTTCTTTTTCATTCAGATATCAGTAGTCAATGGCATTGTGAAATCTTTTATTATTCTAGATCATTAAGGGTTTTAGAAAACTAGTTTCCAGAGGGATAAAACAGAGACCTCATGATACAATTATTTCCGTGACACACTTTTAAAATGTTTTAAGCACTGATTCCTTTCACAACCGAGGGATTGTTTCTTAAGAACCAACATTTTTTGGTGCCATTTCGAGGGATGAAGACGCGAAGTTATTTTTCCCTGGGTATTGATATCTATTTCTTGATGGTGAACAAGATTTAGATACAAAGTTTGGTTGTTTATTATTCATTTGACGACTCCACTGATGAAGGTTTCATTAGATGAGGAATTTGCTGGCAAGAAAATGAGAAAGCATTGTGGAAAAAACATATATCAGAGTTTCAATTTTTTAAAGGAAGTTATATTTTTTATTATTAGTTTACTGGCTTATTTTCCCTCACATATCAAGAATATTGTCTCCTGCTTTATATTCTTAGAAGATTGTAAGGCCCAAAAAGTACATTCTTTATTGGTAAAAGAAGATCATTATTCTTGTTGTATTATTGATCTTGACACAACTCTATCTCCTAAATATGAGAGGAGAGATCACTGTTGCATTACAATTCCTAAAGATAATGAATTACAGTCTCGACATAAATATGATGATTCATCATTTTTGGGTGATAATATTCTGCCTCATAAACAATCCACTACTTTTCAGCTTGGAGCCAAGGCGATTTTCAAACCCTTGGTGCTGCCTATAGTTCTTCATCAGTATCCTTCAAAAGGATTCAAATTTCTACCAAGTTTATCTGGAGAGGAGGAGGATGTTTCAGCTGAACAACATATCTTGGAATTTGAGTACTTTCTAGAAAAAATTCAAATTATTTATGAAGTTGTGGCTTTAAGGATGTTTTGTCATTCATTAAAGTAAGGTGCTCAACAATGATTCCAGTTTTGGAGGTAAGTTCAATTAGTTCATGGCAAGGTTTTCAAGATATATTTCTTAGATATTGGGGCGAGCACAATTCGTACAAAAAACACCTTTTAGAATTATATTCTATTGAGAGGCAGAGCAATGAATCAATCGCTGAGTTTAATAGGAGGTTTCAAAAAAAATATTTCAGCATGCCAAAGGAAATTCAACCTCATGAAGCTGTAGCTATGGTTTACTATTTGAGGGCTCTTTCTATTGACTTGGATTTTTATCTCAAGGAGAGAAAGCATTGTACTCTGAAGATGATGTTTCTTTATGCATAGGAAATTGAAGATAATTTGTGGGCTTGTAGAAATTTTTCTTATCATGTTGAAAGAAGAGGTTTTGTTGAAGACAAAAGGGACTGTCAAGAAAACAATGGAATTTATTTACAAGAGAATGCAATTTTAGAGATAAACAAGGTTGTTAAAAAGGTATCAAAGGACATTCACGTTCCCGAGACACATGAATTCAAGAATTATGAAGATTTTAATCAACAAATTGTTGTGACAAATAAAATAAACTTTGAAAACCTGGATGATCGTTATAATTTTCATAATTGTAGTGATTTTGTGAACATAGGAGAAACTAATAGAGCTCCTCAAGTTTTGTTGCAGGAGGACGAAATTTTTTGTCAAGAATGGGCATTGTATGAAAAGCATCGGCATTATGGGGAACAAACCTCAAATTTCTCTTTTCAGTTTAAGTGCCTGTCTACAGAAAATGGCAATCAAGTTCCTCACACACAATTATGAAATAAGAAGTCAAATAGTGAAATAGGCTGCCTCGTTCAAAGAATTATATATCAACAAAATGTTCAAGAAAAGGAGGCAGCCGAAATTTTGTCTCATCAGTTCTATGATCCAGTGGCTCAGTATATGAAAAATTTATTTGAGCATCAACAAGAATTTATGCAAAGGTATGTGCAAAGCTTTATATATGGGAAATTTTCATGGTGCATCCCTGTTTTCATGTTTAAATTTCAACAATATGGAGGCATTAAGTCTAACACACAGATGTTAGGTTGGTGCCATTGGAAGGCTGAATTCACCTGATTAAGTTCAGGCATGCATATATATAGGAGCTGTACATAAATAAGCTCAGGAATTGAACATTCTCAGTTGTAGTATTTCTAGCGTAGCATTTTCAGTTCAAGAATAAAGATCCTGGAAGAGAGAGGTTTCAGATAAGTTTGAAATTTTTCAGAGATTTTGGATTAGGAGAAAATTCAGTTTGATTTGACTCCATGCCCAATAAAGGCTACTGATCTACAAGTTCTCTTTGACTCCATGCCCAATGAATGCTACTAATCTACAAGTTCTCAACACTTTGCTACTAAAGTGCTATCCCCAATTGGAGGCAGATGTTGTAGCTCAATTTTGTAGGGCTAAATTCTTTAAGTACTCTTCAAACAAATTTCATCAAGGACATAAAATTGAATAAAATTGTTTTGTTTAAGAGAGCATTGCGTCAAAATCTGGAAAAATAACCCTTATCGTCAACTTCAAAAGGTTTTCAAATATGCAGGGACAAAAGTTATTGTTGAATGTACTATGGTTTAGAGGAGGGTACCCCGATGTTAGTAGCTTCTTGTCTACCAATTTCTTGAATGTTTTACAAGTTCAATTTTATTCAGTTGAGGGAGATGGAGTAAATATAAGTTATTGGTCAGATACTCGGCATATAAAGAAATTTGTTGGCTAGAATGAGATTGAATACATCTGAAAGTTATGAATGCTTTACATTTTGTGCTTAGAAAGTGTTCAACATCGCAAAAGGAAATGAAAAGGATTGTAAGAAGCAAAAAGTTTTCAAGGTTCTCGATCTATTGATGTTTAGTATGTGTGTTTCTATTACCAGGTTAAAAATTAATGCAAGGGCACTAATTATGATGATCAAATCGACTGTGCTGGCTGATATAGATAGTTCTTCAGGGGAATTTGATATGAAGGCATAGTATAAGAAATTTTTTTCCCTTGTATATTCAACAAAGAAAAATGAAAAAGAAGATATCATATTGAGCAAAACAACAAGTCTTGAAGTGGAAAATGATATATGTAAGAAAGATTCTACCATCTGATGCAACATCTCTATTTGCACAAAATACAAATATTCAACATGAAATTGTTGCGAGACTACCAATGCAAAATTTTCAATGAATCTGAGGAAATGAATTTGAATGTTGGGAGAAAGGAAGAAAAGCCTAATATTCCTTATCCGAATTCATTTCCAGTCAAACTCTCCCCAAGGATTCTTTCTGCTATAATGTTGTTTTAAATGCACTTTGTAACAAAAGCCAATTTGCAGAAGCAAATAAATGGTTTCAGTCTATGGTTAATCTGGGTTGCAAACTAGATGTTTATACCTATGACATTATAATTTGTGCTACCTGCAATTTAGGGAGAATCAAAGAGGTATGGAAAAGTGCATTCGTTCCTGATTCAACATAATGGAAAGAATCTCATATTGGAACCAAATCATAGTGAAAGAGATTTAGTGCTAAGATGTCTTGAAGTTAAATTAAACAATATTATCATTTTTTCCGAGTTTGAGTGCAGCGAAGGCTCATATTCATTGTGCCTAGATCCAACGGAAACCTGGGAACACAAATTGCATAAGATTTATCCCAAGGAGTGCTCCCGCAAGAAGTCTCGTTAAATCTGCTCACCTACAAATTGACGGTTGACATTAATTGCGGGAACACTCTCTTCAAATTCGAAAAATAGCTTCAGTACCCCTGCAAGTGGTTTCAGGTTTCAATAAAGGAAATTATGTGGTGATATCTGGAGCCCACATCCTTTACTTTAAAATCACAATTTTAATTTTTATGAATTTCGAGTAATGTCTTGTCATAAATCTTTCAAATAAATTTTGTTTAAAAATAATATCATGTATTATATGTACATATGATATAATTAAAATTTTGTAATATCCACCACAGTGAAACATTTATTAACTGCTTTAAGCAGTTATTTCTGAAAAATTATTCAACTGTGATGTAAGCGCAGAGATAAAAACCCAAGAGGCAGAGGGCAGAATGTTTCGAGTTTTGGATCTCTGGAAGACTACAATTTTGTACTTAGTTTTATGATGAATTAATGAAGAGGCATCAAGTTTCATGCAACTGTTGATGGTGATTCATGTTTCCTGTATCATATTGTGTTATTTCTTCTTTGAATGAAATGAAGTAATGTAATTTCCGGTCTCTTAATTCCATTCGTAAGTAAGAGTTAAATAACCTTAATATGTGGTCCTTCACTCTAGATTTTCTCTCTTCATAAATTCACTCTGAGACTTAAAGTAGTAGATTCTGTGTAACAACATATTATTTTGAGTTTCCCCTGTAGTTCTTCTTTTCCATTCATATATCAGAAGTCAATGGCATTGTGAAATCTTTTATTATTCCAGATCATTAAGGGTTTTAGAAAATTATTTCCAGAGGGATAGAACATAAACCTCATGATATAATTATTTTTGTGAGACACTTTTAAAATGTCTTAAGCACTGATTCCTTTCTCAACCGAGGGATTGTTGCTTAAGAACCAACATCAACAAAGGTTTTTTTATGTTGGTTTTCTCAATATCTAACACCATCTTATGTTTCCCTACAAATACCGTTTAGTCCTCAGGTCTTTTTGTCGTTTCTTAGTGGCAATGTTTTTTTGTATAAGCAAGAATTGCAACGCCAACGTTGGCTTTTGAATGTATGGATAGATGAATACATCTATGGTCAAATCTCAGAATGCTATTATAAGGGTTATGGCCCATAATCTAACCATTATTAGTACAAAACCCTTATCCGTTTCTTATATATATATATATATTCAATAGATGTCCTATTTTTGTCCCTGTAAATGTGGGAAAAGTGTACCTCGGTGAAGTGTTCAACTGGCTTCCTAATTCTCCAAATCCAACAAAAAAGATAAGGAAGTGCAAATATTGACTGTTTCAATATCCAATCAATCACCATTCTTGAGTCACCAAAAATATCCAGCTTAGTGAGAGAGAGCCATACAGCACAATATAATACGCCCCATCATTAGATAAATTTTGAGGTTTAAAATGGGTCTCGTAAGAAAAATGTATAACCAAAATAAAATTTATAACGACCAATAGGGTTCAAGATGATAATGCCAACCATGGGGGATGATTCACCATTTTAGGAGTAAAAAAGTAAAAAGACTAAAAATAATAAAATAATAAAACTACTTTTTCAACTTATATTTTCAACTTATCTCCCTAAGGTTTTACTCAAATTTCGAGTGGGAGTACTCATTGGATGCAAAATTTAAATTCTACATCCAACGGGCCACTCGAAATTTGAGTAAATCCATAAGGAGATAAGTTGAAAAAATAGTTTTTTTTCTTTTCTTTTTCTCTCTAAAATTTGAAGATGTAATCTAATCTTATTTTATTATTTCCACTATTATTTTATAATTTCTTTAAGAGGCTCATTTTAGACCTCAAAATTTCCCTAATGAATGAAATGACTTCAGCCCTAGAATCTGTACTACTTCCACCAAACCAACTAAAATGGAAGTATTGACTAGGTCTAATGACGATGAAGCCCCCACATTCACAAGATTTATTACTTGAAGCCCCATAAAAAAATCCCACAGGGTAACTGTTGAGCCCTAGAATTGCCTTCTCTTTTACAAACCTTCACTTCATTTCATCATTATTTTATCACTTCATAAGCCTAAAATCAATGAAGAATGATTAGGATTGCTTAAAGGTTACATGAAATTGATTAACATATTGTATTTTCATGATTTTTTCTATTTTAACAATTTTCTGCAAAATAGCTACAGAATACAGGCATTCCGTAGCTGACCGCGCATTCCGTAGCTGATCCCGCATTCCGCAGCTGTTTTACAGTTTGAGTGGGTTCCAGGTGTCGTCTGAAGGAAAAATGCATATGGGCAGATTCCTTACCTCATCCACATCATTCGTTGCTCTCCACAAAGTTTGAGCAAAAATATCTAAGTGGTTATGCACGTGGGACACCCAAACCAAGAGGCAGTCTCCTATTAAAACACGGATTCTACAGGTGTCCGCAATGAAGAACGAGGCTGTCAATAAGAGTTTCAATTTGATTAGAAGTAGAAAGACACTTATCCCTTTATTTTCTCCAGTTTCGTTATGTAAATTTGCTATTAATATGCTTGGGGAACCGAGAGAAAGAGGTTAGATCTTGGTTAGTTTTTGGCTTTTGCCACAGAACCGTGAATACTCTGTTTTTCAGTCATTATCTCCTTTAATGAAAGAAACATCATCTCTGTGAACGTGCTGAGTCAATTTTGAGTTAGATTGCATGCTACCAGGTGGTGGAGGGCCCCTACCTCCTGTGCAGCTATGTTTTTTTTAATTTAGATAAGTAACTCTCGTTTCATTCTTAGCTTAGTTAATTTTCTGAATTCTACGTTTTTATGTTCATTTGTATTAAATGCTACAGTTTAGTCTCATTCTAATGAATTCTTCCAAAATACCTCTAATGATGAATGGGAATTAACTGTGGTATTTTAGGAGTTTAATTGTGTTTTCATTTCGAACTGTGTGTTTTATGTCAATTTGCATGAGATAGTACAGACAGACTTGTTTTTCGTAATATGCAATAGACTAGTTGCATGATTAATTTAGTCATAACACTCCGGAGGTTGTTTGCATTTAGTTTTAACTCTGTCAACATACTTCAAGTTTGATAATGGCAGCAACTCTGTTTACTGTGTTTTAAGTAGATTAGTGGCACGCTAGCTTAGTTTTAGTTCATTTTGTTTCAAGATAGATTAATAGCATTCTAGCTTAGTTGTAGTCACTGTATTTTCAGATTGATAGATTGCACTCTCACCTAGTGTTATCCATTGCATTTTAAGTAGTATTAATTGTTAACATTAAAACTCACAACCTTCATTATTTACAAAACTTACTTTTGTTATGAATCTATATTGATATATCATCACATGAACAGAGGTCAGTCATATTAGTTTAAGGCTTTGATTATACTGCAAATCTTTTATAAATTCACCAATAGCCGTTTTCCCAAACATTATTCTAGAAAATCTCTAAATTTCTGAATAAGGCTTAGTAGTGATAAATCAAGTTGCAGAATAGAATAACTTCAGCATCAAAGGTTAATTTAGATTTTTGTAATATTATGAGTTGATTGTTTAGTTAGGAGAACTTCATTTACACTTAGCATTCCATTTCTCAAGTTCATTTCAAGTTCATGTTGTGATTTGTTTCTTTGCCATAGAGTCATTATCAAGCTTTGTATTTGTTGTTTGCTAGTCATAGTTCAGGTTTGATTCTGTTTCAGTATTTGCATTTGTCATTTGTCATCCATAGTTTAGGCTTCACTTTGTTTTGACCAATAGTTTCCCTTCATTAGCACTTAGTTCTTTTCCTTTTCAAAATAAAATCACAAAACCAAAAACATCATAAAAACACTAAACACAACGAAGTAGGAAGAGGTTACTTAGGCACATATAGTGCACCACACTTCAGCAGTCTACTGACCCTGGTTGACAATTAATGAACTCAATTTAAGAGACTAGGTTGAGCACAAACAATAACTTCCCCAAATGTTCATGTGATAAATGTTCTGAATGGTACCTAAAATTGTCACAGGGCCAATTTCATTAAAATATACATAAAAATTTATGCAAGTGCTATAGATATCCAAATTTTTATTATCAAAGATCCCCGATTCTTGCATCTCCAACTTCCCCACATGATATAGAAAGGAAGAGTATGGAAAAAATTATTTTCCTTTTTCCAATCTCGAATACAAGCTTCCAAAGATGTCTGGTTCCAATTGGTCTTAATATTTAAATTTTTTAATGCACCAAACCAAATGGAAATACAAAAATGACAAGAGAGAAAAACATCAGCCACATCCTCCCGAGACTGTAAACAAAATATGCATCTTCCAAGACCCATGTATCCACGTTTGCATAAATTTTCCCATGTATGTATTTTGTTTTGACCACATATAAATTATTCCATTTCCAAAATTTATGGAACCAACCAAATCCCCCCCCACACGACAATGACGTTGTGATGTAGTTGTATGCCTCCTTGACCCGGATCTGATACTTAACAATCTTCCCATCCAAAATAAATTTATCCCCATGACCATCTAGAAAAATACCCACCATAATTAATTATTGAATATATTTATCCCATTCCACAACCAAAATCCCATATAAACCCAAATCACTTGAGTAGATCCAAGTAGGATATTGACTGTATGTACTAGTGGCCACCTAGATCTGATTGCAATAATAGATGCCAAGTTTATAGATATGTCGAATGATAGTAGGAGAAAAAGTATGGACATTAGTAAAACCAATAATAAGATCCAAACCAATATCGACTCTAGAACCATCCCCAATCATCCATCACAAATTTCCCATTAAACACTTCTTAATTTTCATCAACCCATTCCATTTATATGATTGTTATACACTGTTTTTTCACCATGACATTTGACTATTTGTATAGGTTCATCACCACCTATATTGTGCTCCCTTAGAGGTCAAAAACCATAATGTTCCTAAACCAAGTCTTGGAATTGGAGAAAACCTCATTAAAACCCTAAAAAGTCTAACTCTGCACTTTTACTATCTCTTTCTTGCGGATCCGTAGATATTTGTTTGTAATATCCCACAATGGAGATGCAGCAATAATAAAACACAAACCGGAGTAGCAGTGAGAAATTAACTCACAAAATGTGTGTAGAACACATAACCATCATTTTATTGCTACAATAGAAAAATTATGTCCCTTTATATTACCCCAAAGTGGGGAAATGCAGCAACATGGACCATAAAAATGTTAATTTCATAAAATATGCTATAAATGTGAGAAATAGAACTTGGATCCCTTAGCTTATGTATTATGGGACTCACACCCAGAAGGGGATCAGGAACAAATCCCTTTTGATGTGTTAAAAAGATCTCCCGGTCTCAATATGGCTTAAAAACACCCAAATCCCATGACCTGAACTATACATAATTTTCTGAAGAAAGAACTGCGTGATTATATGAGGGATTCTGATATAATATAATAGAGAACCATATATCTAGAGTTTATTACTCAAAGCACAGAGAAAAATAGAGATCTGGCCCCTTTTACACATTATGAAGATAACTCGGGAAGGGTTTCTTGAAAGTATGAGCACAAAAGAGTGGATCTACAGATCTAGATCTGAAACAATGCAGTATAGCTGAGGCTCTGCATATATATAGCTGAATAAAACAAGAAATAGATGAGGATCCCTCTTACTAGTTTTTCGGGAGAAGGGTTGGCCCTTTCCCTAAGAAACTAGCTCAAAAACAAGGGTTTCAACCCTCTCACTGCAACACTGCAAGAAATGACGCAATTCCTACAAGGGACTGTACTGTAGGTGATAGGAATACTTTGGCCCAGTGCCAAGATATGAAAATCAGCTCCAAGATCTCCCTCATTGATCTCCCAAAGGAATAGAAGCTCCCTCCTCTGAGAAACAAGCTCCAGAAGTGGTGTTGTGAACCCTCCACTGCAACACCCTCCAACACAATGTTATACTATGCAAAAATAATGTTGTAGCTGAAGGAGGATGCTTGGCCTCAAGCCTGGATGTAGAGAAATATAGTACAAACTCCCTCAAGAGGCCTCTCAAGAAAGGAGAAGGAATTCCTGAATAGGAATGCCTTGTGCTAAGAAGCACAACAATCTCAACTAAACAATTGGAGAAAGTAGAATATTCATGCAGACCAAAAATCCAATATTCAATCATATCCTCCTATGGTTACCTTTCCCTCCTTTTAAACAAGTGTGAGCCTTCTTTCCTTGGGCCCACTCCTTAGGGTTTCCTCCACCAAGGAATCTTCCTCCTACTTGCACTGCGCTGTCTCTATGGATGATCTCCTCCTCTCATACCAACGCTGTTGACTTGGTCAAAATTGACCTTGTCCACATGCATTTGTCCCTGTTCACACATGAGAGTGTAAAATATAGCTAGAATTATGATCCATTTTCACATTATGAGGGATTTTATTCTTATTTCTGAAATGTATGGGCCTCCTTACCCATTTATTCATCTCCTAAGTGAAATCAACAAAAATCAATATTCCAATTAGCTGCATGCTAATTTTGGAATATTATAGTCCTCCCCTCCCAAATGTTGTTTTTCCTCAAGCAACTGCAATGATTGAATTGAGAAGTCTCTCCTCCTCCTACTATCATTAGGGGAATTTCGAGGTCTAAAATGGGTCTCCTAAAGAAAATTTACAATCAAAATTCACTTTATGAGAACCAATCACATTTTAGGGGATGCCATCATCCCTAATGGTTGAGGTGGCATTACTTGAGTTAAATGTACTTACTTGTCACATTCTCAATGGTGGATCAAAACTCATGGTTAACCATTGTAGTGCTCTAAGTACTTTTAAAGTCAAAGTAAAGTACTCATAAGAAATGTCATTTCACACTTTTTGAATAAAAATATATTATTGTCATTTCATAATTCTTGAAAGAAACAATGCATATCCCTATACATTTATTATATTATATTATATTATTTTTTTATAGTATATTAATTACATTTTATTATACAATTTAAATTATATAAATTTTAATTAATAGCATATAATATAATTAAGAATTTATAAATTTCTATTTATATTTTATTTTAAGTTATTTAAGTACAAAGGACAAATGCATTAGTTGTTCAATAATAATGACTTTTCTTGAAAAGATCATCCTTATTTATAGTCACATCAATACAATTTTTTTATTAATTTTATTTTAATACAACTTTTGAATTGAATTTAACTATGGTTACATGGATTGTGGTGCAAAAAGTGAATTTCAAATTCATAAATATTATTTTATTGATTTAGCTATTATTTTATTATTTCCTCAGGAGGCCCATTTTAAACCCAAAAATTCCCCTAATGAACATCCACATATGATAAACTCCTCCAAGAAATGAGATGCTGTCTCATCAATAAATTTCCATATTTCCCCTTCCAAGCATGCAAGCTAGCCAAATAGCTATCATCATGAATAAGTAGAGTACTCAAGGAGGCAATAAGGTGCCGTCTAGAGGTCTTCTCAAGGTATGGAGTCTAAAATGCATTGGGAACTATCATTCCCATGTGAAACCTCCATCCCCAAGCTATCATCCATACAAAATGAGTCACCTTCCAACATGGAAACTCATGAAAGATCTCTTCTACCTTAGGCTCCTGCAAGGAAGGTGGGATGCATTGCTGAACTTGATAGAAGCATGAAGGCACTTGGATCCTCAAAGACCCACTCTTTAGTTCTTGCCCAAATCATCCCATATAAAGTGAGTATGACATTATCCTCATAGGGAATCCAAATGAGAGAAGTGATGAAGGGTTTACATGGTTCTGGAAGGTACCGACAGCTTCTCAATTAGTCACAATGCATTTTTTCCAACTGCAATTTCAAAACATGATGTGTTAAGTTGTCTCCCAACAATTTGCTAGTTGTGCATGTCATCTCATCCACTAGTAAACAATACATGGCTTTTTTCATCAACTGAGAATACAAAGAATAGTACAACACTTGCCCAAAGTCATGGCTATCTCCAACATAGATGTTGGTCCAAAAATGACCATGAAGCCCAAATAGAGGCTTTCCCTCTTGAGGAGCAATGCACTGCATAGAGATGGTAAGAGAATGAAAATACTATGTTAGATAATCGATAAGTGAAATAAAATAATTCTTACCATGTACTAAGAGTGAGCTAAAAATAAGATCCATGGATGAGCCCTCCATAGTGGTATGCCATACTCCCATGAAGAGGAATGAACTATGTGCTGTATGAAGATATTTCTCCTTATGCTTGGAAATCCAAGTTAAGAAGATCATGTCAATGTCATAGATGATTTCATCCACCTTTCTATCTCTCTCAAATCCTCCTTGTCCACCAAGTGCATCATATGTGAAGTGATCTTGGGGACACTCCATCCATAAACTCAAGCTCCCAAGTGATGACACTGTTGGCCTATGTAAATAGGCTCCAACCAATTCATAAATCCATTATTTGACATGCCCACTGTCAAAGACATCTCCCATAATGATGCTATACATAATAAATTCCTTCCAAGGGGAAAGAATCTCCTGATCATCCAAGGCTAAGGAGTATCCCCTTTGCACCATGACAGTGCCACCTCCTACTCTTGCAACACCATGTAAAGCATAGGAGAGGATCAAACCATATCCTCTCAAGAAACCCCAAGGCAACAACATCTCTTGTTGCTTCCTTATCTCTCCCTCATACGAGCCATAGAGTAATGTCATGATGGTTGACTTTTATACCCCACACAACCAAATCTTCTGCTGCCATATCATATGGGTGCCATGCAATGCCTCAATCCATAACATACCTTTTGACAAAGGGTATGTCACATGATGGACAATCTCTCTCAAGAGTAGCCAACACAACTTTTCCTCCTGCTGCCCTGTGTCATAGATTTGCAAGGGCCTTTCCCACCTCTTGCTCTTCACCATCATCCACTCAACCCAAGGTGAGTGTCTATCATCCTGCTCAACACTTGCATTCTTCGGATGAAGAAAACCATCATAGTAATGGGAAACAAGATACATCCCATCAATCATATATCTATCCTTTACTACACAGGTGGAGTAATCATTGGAAAGCCCCACTAATAGCTGGGCTCCCAACTCATCATTGCTACTTAAGGACATCATTACTGATCTCCATGATGCTACATCTACTGTTTCCAAATCATGCTCACTATTGAGTACACAGTTCTGCATTGCATTGTAGAGGACAATGCTCATTTCATCCTTCAAAAATCTATACTCCAACCCTAAGAGCTGTGTATAGCTCAACAATGAGTAAGTAGGATGAGTGTTTAACCTTGAGTTCATCAAGGCTCCTCAGTGTAGTGAGAGTGTGCTGCTCTAAATCACTATTGCATTTTGTCCATGGTACATTCAATGGTATGAAACTCTCCATAAGATTTGTTGAAACAAGAGAAAATGGAAACTTAAGCATACCTTGGTGAAACTCGGGATCATCTTGTAGGGCTGCCAGAGTTTGTAATATTCCTACTTAGCCTAAGCTAAGAGGAATATTCATTTTTGTTTTATTTTCTATTGCATGAGTAAATGAATAAAGGAGGACATGTAAAACTCCTGAAAAGACTGAATAAATCAATGCCCATATAAACAAAGATAAATTTGGGACATGTAAATAAATCACTTGTAGGTGTGAAAGGGGTTTGAGCTATGAGACTGGGTCAACCTAGACCAAATCTACGATGCTGTCTAGGTTCAATGTACCTCATGAAGGGACAACACAGTTCTAGAAGGAGGCCCCTCATGTGAAAGGAGCTAACTCATCAAGGTAGTTTAGGGTTTGCAAAGGCTTTCATCTTATAAAAGGAAGGGGAAGGTAGCAAGAGAGGGTTGTTGATTGATTATATTTCTGAGTATATTGTCTGCTTAGACAAATACTATTCTCCGCTGTTTAGTAGAGAATTGTGCTGCTTAGCACTTGAAGTTCCCATGCAGGGATTTCACCTCTTCCTTTGAGGATTCTTGGAGGAATATTTGCTAATTTTATCCAATATTAGGCTTGAGGCCAAGCTCTACTTCCAATTGCAGCACAGATCGAGTGAGGGTTTGTCTGCTTTTGCAAGCTGCAACAAGTGGGATTCTAGATCTGCAGATATCTAGCTTGTTTTGGGAGCCTCTTCTCATGGAGTGTGTCTTTTAACCTCCTGGAAGAGTGCCTCTCCTGTTTGTGCTTCAGATCTGTATCTTTGCAGCGGGCCATCCATGTTATTCAATCTACAGCGCAGTTTTCATTGAGGAGCTGTGTTATTTTCATATGAGATTCTTCAGGGTGTTTTGATCCCAGTTTTGATGAGAGATCTATGGTGTTGGGCTTTGCCTTTCACTTTGGTGATCCATGGATTAGCTTGATGATCCATATTCTATTTAGATCTGATATATTGTAATGTAAAGTCATATTCAGAAATTACTGCAACATTTTACAGATATGCAACTTAAAACTCAGATCTACTCTTGTTTATGCATGATTTGGTCAAAACCCCAAGGGGATCTTGTAAATAAGACTATATAGTTTCCAGATCTGAAATGGATCTGATGTTTTGTCCACAGATCTGTCCTAGATCTGAGTTGTAATATTCAGCGACTGCAACTCCTAAAAATAACACTGTTAAGCCATTTTGGCAGTTTATATATGTGTTGCAGCCTTCTTTTCTGAATATTTCTTGCTCCATTGTCCCATGTATTCTACTGTATACTGAAAGAGATTCATTGTAATTCTGATTTTCTATTGTATAATTATAAGTTAATCATATTTGATGGCCTCCTACTCATACTTTCCAAGATTTCATTATTTATGAAGTAGTTTTTTGTGCATAGCTGCAACCCCTCTTGTAGGGTGTTTTTCAGCTAGACTAGGTGGTGGGAGATCTGTTTACCACACCTAGTTTGATTTGTTTTTGCTCCCCTTTTGGATCTAGAATAAAAATATGTTGATCTAAGGGATCCAAGGGATGTAAAATCATTTCTATACGTCAATCTCCCAGGAGTGCGTTATTTCAGCAGACCAACTATGCTATTCTAGATTTGGAATATTACAGTGGTATCAGAGTTCCTTTCTTGGCACAACCTGTGCTTCCTTGGAGCATCACAACCATGTTGCATTTAGAAGAAGATAAACCTCTTACTGAGAGGGAGAAGAGGTATCAGAACAGAAGTCACAAGAATTATGATTATACTATTGAAGATCAAGACAAGGGTAAAGCCCCTAAGACTGCAAGGGACAAAGAAGGGGAAGAGTTTGCAAGAACTCTTTTGGTGGCCATGCAAGATCTTGCAAAAGAGATCAAAGTGATGAGGATGGATAGAATGAGGGAATCTCCTAGAATATTTCATCTGGGGGAAAGTTTTGACATGTCTCATCACTGGATTGGTCAACCAATGAGCTAGCCACAAGCCCCACAAGCTTCACAACGCTCCACTATGCCTAATTTCTTGGCTGTGGAGAATGAAGGATGACAAGAGCAAGTTTCCCTTGAATATTAATTTGTGGAGTATAATTCTCAGAGTCAGAGATTCAAGGACAACTTGAGTTTCCAAGATTTTTTTCACCTCAAGGACAGAAGAAGACTAAGGTAGTAGTATAGAGATGGTGGGTTCTTTCATAATCAGGATAGACACCACTCTATGGGCAGATTATTTTTGCCCAAATTTTATGGATCATCCTCCAGCTCCGCCAAGGCATGTATAGAGAAGCTCAATATATACTTTCAGTTGAATAAAGTCCTTGAGACTGAAGCCATCAAGATTGCAGTGCTGCACTTTGAAGGTGAAGCACACAATTGGTGGTTCCATGAGTTATCTACATTGGGACATATCAATGTGACTACCTATTCTGATTTTACTAGAAGACTGGTGGAGAGGTTTGATAGGAAGGATCCTAAAGCACCCTTCATAAGCCTTGTGAAGAAATCAGGGGATGCAGAGACTTATATCTCTGAGTTTTTGAGATTATCAGTCATGGTCCCTGATCTATATGTAGCAAGGAGAGTCTACATGTTCATCGATGGCCTGAAGGATCCTTTGCATGGGTTGGTTAAATCTACCAAGCCCCTCACTTTGCATGATGCCATTGAGAGGGCTAGAGACCTCCAAGATGCCTTGCCAAAATCAAGGGAAACTTTCCAAAGCAAGGCCCCTCACTTTTCTAAGGAGAAGGGAGGAAAGGATGCTCCTCCCAAGGAGAGCTCTTTGAAGAAGCCTCTTGATATTGATCTCAGAAGGGAATTGAGGAAAAAGAAAATGTGTTTCACTTGCCAAGAGTCATGGGCACTGGGACATAGATGTGCTGCGGGGAAAGCACACTACATAGAAGTCTTCTCAGATCTTGAGGAGGAAGATGAAGATGATGAACCGAGGAGGGGTCACAATGCTGTTGATGATGAGGAATATCAAACACCATCCAGAGATGGGAAGGGAGCCTTTGCTCTAATAAATGGGACTCTTGCATCTTTGAGAGGAGTGCCTAAGTACTTGACCCTAAGAGTACAAGGTTTAGTCATGAATCAGAGAGTATCTGTCCTGATTGACAGTGGGGCAACCCACAACTTTATTGATGCTCATCTTGTGCAAAGGAGAGCAATCCCCACTGACACTTTTGAGGGATTTTCTATTATGGTCCTAAGAGATAGGACCATGCAATGCATGCAATATTTTCCCTCACTCTCTGTCACCATGGGATCCTACACTCTGGTGGATCACTTCTTTGTAGTTGACATACCAGACACCAACATAATTTTGGGTGTCCAATGGTTGATTATCTTGGGGAAGGTTACCACTAATTAGAAAGCTTGCAGATGGAGTGGGTGGACTTGAAGAGTGGGAAACCACAAATGATTCAAGGCATGCACACTTATCCTTCACCTAGTACTTCCACACAAACAACAAAGATGGATTTGCGTAGTGGAAGCAGGGATCTCACAGTCCCTTCTCTCATGTTCATGAGGATGCTGCAAGGGACATTCTTATCTAGTGGCAAGCCACCTGGAGTGCCATCAGATTCAGATCTTGTGGGGAAAGCGTCACAAAGTGCTGCTCCAAATCTAGATATAGGAAGGATTGGAGCAATGAGAGACCAAGTTATAGTGCTGGAAGGCTTGGGACAACCCAAGAATGAGGAGGATCTTCTTCTTGCATCACTATCACCCTCTCACTTTTCTAAATTTGCGCTGCGGGGGGAGAAGAATGGGAGGATCAGCCTTCCAAAAAACAATTTTGGCATGTGTAATGTCAAAAATGAAATCAGCAACATGACAAGTACTTCCCTAGATGTATCAGCAGTGCTGTCATTTTTGAGCAGTGTGGATCTTTATTGGAAATCTCAACTACTTGTAGAGTATTCCAAAGATCTCCACACAGGTATGATACTCGATGGCATACAACAAGAAGAGGGCTACTTAGTCCTAGGGGGAGTCATCTATTATCATGGTAAGATCTTCTTGGCTAGAGCTTCCAAGCTGAAGTAGAAGATCCTACAAGGAGCTCATGAGGCATTCTTCCTCAGCCATATGCATTCAATGAAGATCTATATCCTGATCATGAGGAGTTTTGATTGGGAAGGCATGACAGAGGAATTACATTAGCACTTTCAAGAGTGCAATAGATATGGAGGATTGGGGAAGCCAATGGACTCTTTGCAAGAGTAATCTTAGCCAGCTCTTCCTTTGCTTGAGAGAAGGGGAATGCTCATGAACAACTCCATGTGTATGAAGGACTATGATGGTAAAGGATCTGATCATGCCAAGCAAGATGTATTTTCTGATTTATTATATTCCTTTGCCATGATTTTGCAGGATATGACTCTTAATGGGAGTAAGAGATCATGTGGATCTCATGGGTTTTGGTGGGCCAATGTGTTAGAAAATTATATATTGGGGAGCAATGCAACACATAAAATATGCGGAAAATACAAGCACACAAAACACATAAAACCAGAGAGACACAGATATACGTGGTTCAACCATTTTGGGCTACGTCCACCCCGAACAACCAGTCCTTCCTTTCTATTATCCAGCAAAATGAATAGACAAAACCTACAACAGATCCGATGTAATATCCTCTGTTCTCTCTCACAGTCTCCCTATTTGTTTCCCGCTTAGAGAATACACATGTAATACACAGCCGCAATACAATACCCTCATACAAAGAGACGAGTTTCCTTCTAGGGCAAAAAACCCTAAACTAAACATAACTTCTACCGTCAGATCATTCGCCTAATGAATGGCCCAGATTGACTAGAAATTACTATACTTTTACAAAGAAATTTTACATCTGTTTTTAGCTTCAGGGGTGCTGCCCCCGAAACCCCCCGCCAGGGGGGGGTTCCATAAAGTCGTTGCCGCCCCCCCTGGACCCCCCACAGCAGCGATTAATTACGGGCGGTGTTTCCACCCCATTTAAGGTACAGGGGTCTAATGCTGTGATACAAATTAAACAAGATAATCAGGCTCCACACCCAACACAATGGAGATGCTGAACTTGGCCACTCCCTTATTGTGCAAAGGGAGATTCCTTCTCATGATGGGTGTTTTCCAAAGGCCCCAAACTTACCTATCATCTTCAGCCATGTGAAGGTGGCTCATGCAACAATTTTGTGGTGGGAATACCACTTACCACACCATGATCTCATGCAAGGAGGTGATGCACTGCGCTGGCATCACATGTGGGATTTTGACCCACCTCCTCAAGTTCAGATTTCAGTTTTCATATATGTAGTCTTGCTTCCATCCTTGGATGATATAGTTGTATTGTTTATGGGGTTGTATGGACAGAGGATGGGCAGTGTGGATGTACCACATGGTTTAGAACTTCTACCTGTACTTCATGATACATGTTTTAGATGTAGCATTGCTTCAACCATGTTTATTTCTGTTGAGTTTTTCACTCCTGGTGGGATGGACTATGCACATATTATGTTGACCTTGGAGGAACAATTCATGAAGTATTGGCATGTTGAGCACTTGGCTTATGATGAGGAATTGATACTTGATGATGCCATTAATGGAGGAGGAGAAGTACTACAACTCTTGCCCTATCAGTTGCTTGAGGACAAGCAACATTTTGGAGGGGAGGACTGTAATATTCCTACTTAGCCTAAGCTAAGAGGAATATTCATTTTTGTTTTATTTTCTATTGCATGAATAAATGAATAAAGGAGGACATGTAAAACTCCTGAAAAGACTGAATACATCAATGCCCATGTAAACAAAGATAAATCTGGGCCATGTAAATAAATCACTTGCAGGTGTGAAAGGGGTTTGAGCTGTGAGACCGGGTCAACCTTGACCAAATCTACAGCGCTGTCTAGGTTCATTGTACCTCATGAAGGGACATCACAGTTCTAGAAGGAGGCCCCTCATGTGAAAGGAGCTAACTCATCAAGGTGGTTTAGGGTTTTCAAAGGATTTCATATTATAAAAGGAAGGGGAAGGCAACAAGAGAGGGTTGTTGATTGATTATATTTATGAGTATCTTGTCTGCTTAGACAAATACTATTCTCTGCTATTTAGTAGAGAATTGTGCTGCTTAGCACTTGGAGTTCCTATGCAGGGATTTCACCTCTTCCTTTGAGGAGTTTTGGAGGAATATTTGCAGATTTGATCCACTATCAGGCTTGAGGCCAAGCTCTACTTCCAACTGCAGCGTAGATCCAGTGAGGGTTTGTCTGCTTTTGCAAGCTGCAGCAAGTGGGATTCTAGATCTGTAGAGATCTAGCTTGTTTTGGGAGCCTCTTCTCATGGAGTGTGTCTTTTAACCTCCTGGAAGAGTGCCTCTCTTGTTTGTGCTTCAGATATATATCTTGGTAGTTGGCCATCCATGTTATTCAAGCTACAACATAGTTTTCATTGAGGAAATGCATCATTTCATATGAGATTCTTCAGGGTGTTTTGATCCCAGTTTTGATGAGAGATCTATGGTGCTGGGCTTTGCCTTCGACTTTGGTGATCCATGGATTAGCTTGCTGATCCATGTTCTATTTAGATCTGATTTATTGTAATGTAAAGTCATATTCAGAAATTACTACAGCGTTTTACAGATTTGCAACTTAAAACTCAGATCTACTCTTGTTTATGCATGATTTGGTCAAAACCACAAGGGGATCTTGTAAATAAGACTATCTAGTTTCTAGATCTAAAATGGATCTGATGTTTTGTCCATAGATCTGTCCTAGATCTGAGTTGTAATATTCAGCTACTGTAGCTCCTCAAAATAACACTGTTAAGCCATTTTGGCAGTTTATATATGTGTTGCAGCCTTCTTTTCTGAAGATTTCTTGCTCTATTGTCTCATGTATTCTACTGTATATTGAAAGAGCTTCATTGTAATTATGATTTTCTGCTGTATACTTATAAGTTAATCATATTTGATGGCCTCCTTCTCATACTGTCCAAGACTGTGCTATTTCTGAAGCAGTTTGTTGTGCATAGCTGCAGCCCCTCTTGTAGGGTGTTTTTCAGCTAGACTAGGTCGTGGGAGATCTATTTACCACACCTAGTTTGATTTATTTTTGCTCCCCTTTTGGATCTAGACTCCAGATCTGCTGATCTAAGGGATCCAAGGGCTGTAAACTCATTTCTGTACATCAATCTCCCAGGAGTGCGTTATTTCAGCAGGCTTGCTGTGCTATTCCAGATTTGGAATATTACAAAGTTCCATCCTCCAATGTGATGGTGCCTCCAACTACTGATGTAGATGGCTTCTCCTCCATGGTTGTGGCAGCGCTGGTACAAGGCTCCTCTAATGGTGGTGAGGGATTATCCTCATCTGGTTTCTCTTTGCTAAATTCTCTAATCAAACTTTGAGTAAACTTAGCAAAAGTATTCACTCTTTCATGACTCAAATGGCTGAACCACCAAATGTTGGCTTCTCCCTCAAGGTGCAGCGTTGCAATTTCTACAGCCTCTCTCTCTACCACTGGATGTAGTAGGAAGAATGCATCAAGTTTTCTTGCCCAATATTTTGCTGTAGATGACCCATCAAAGGTAGACAATAGAAAAATATTTCCCTTTATTCCCCTCTTGCCATAAGATATTCTTTCTTCCTTCAAATGAATGAATTGTGGGAAAGCTAGAGTCTCCTTGAAGGCCCTAGGTTGAGATTTGTACTCAACAAGGTAATCACTTAGAATTTTGTGATCCAAGTGTCCTCTATTCCCTTTCTTCTTGTCTTCTTCAAAAGAAAGGGGCATATTGAAATGCTTTGGGCCTTCCTGTAATACTAGTTTTCTTCTCTGATCATAGGAAGTTCATGGGCCTTCTCCCTCTTGAAACCTTCT
Organism: Pinus albicaulis; assembly: GCA_034641835.2. Classification (NCBI taxonomy): domain Eukaryota; kingdom Viridiplantae; phylum Streptophyta; class Pinopsida; order Pinales; family Pinaceae; genus Pinus; species Pinus albicaulis. The sequence goes on along the minus strand of CM076581.1, from coordinate 84,103,405 downwards.
AGAGGCCCCCCTGCAACTCTCCTCTTTCACTTGCTTATCCTCCTTGGAGAGGTTCTTCATGGATCTGAAAAATGATGAGACAAAGCTCATTTTATTCATCATTCTTCTCTTCTTCTTCTTATTGCATAGTGGCTGAAACTCACAGGCTGAGCCAAGACTATGCTTCGATACCACTGTAATATCCCAAAATGGGGATGCAGCAATACTAAAACACAAACTAGAGTAGCAGTGAGAAATTAACTCATAAAATGTGTGTAGAACACATAACCATCATTTTATTGTTACAACAACAAAATTATGTCCCTTTATATTACCCCAAGGTGGGGAAATGCAGCAACATGGACCATAAAAACGTTAATTTTAGAAAATTACGCTATAAATATGAGAAATAGAACTTGGATCCCTTAGCTTATGTATTATGGGACTCACACCCAGAAGGGGATCAGGAACAAATCCATTTTGATGTGTTAAACAGATCTCTCGATCTCAATATGGCTTAAAAACACCCAAATCCCATGACCTGAACTATACATAATTTTATGAAGCAAGAACAACGTGATTATATGACAATTTATGATATAATATAAGAGAGAACCATAGATCTAGTTTTGTTACTCAAATCACAGAGAAAAATAGAGATCTAACCCCTTTTACACATTATGAAGATAACCCGGGAAGGGTTTCTTGAAAGTATGAGCACAAATGAGTGGATCTACAGATCTAGATCTGAAATAACGCAGTATAGCTGAGGCTTTGCATATATATAGCTGAATAAATACAAGAAATATATGAGGATCCCTCTTACTAGTTTTCCGAGAGAAGGGTTGGCCCTTTCCCTAAGAAACTAGCTCAAAAACAAGGGTTTCAACCCTCTCATTGCAACAATGCAAGAAATGACGCAATTCCTGCAAGGGACTACACTGTAGGTGATAGGAATAATTTGGACCAGTGCCAAGATATGAGAATCAACTCCAAGATCTCCCTCACTGATCTCCAAAAGGAATAGAAGCTCCCTCCTCTGAGAAACAAGCTTCGTAAGTGGTGTTGTGAACCCTCCACTGCAACACCCTGCAACACAACATTATACTGTACCAAAAAAAAAACACTGTAGCTGAAGGAGGATGATTGGCCTCAAGCCTGGATGTGGATACATACAATACAAACTCCCTCAAGAGGCCTCTCAAGGAAGGAGAAGGAAATCCTGAACAGGAATGCCTTGTGCTAAGTAGCACATCAATCTCAACTAAACAGTTGGAGAAAGTAGAATAGTCATGCAGACCAAAATTCCAATATTCAATCATATCCTACAATGGCTGCCTTGCCCTCCTTTTAAACAAGTGTGAGCCTTCTTCCCTTGGGCCCACTCCTTAGGGTTTCCTTCACCAAGGAATCTTCCTCCTACTTGCACTGCGCTGTCTCTATGGATGATCTCCTCCTCTCATACCAGTGTTGTTGACTTGGTCAAACTTGACCTTGTCCACATGCATTTGTCCTTGTTCACACATGAGAGTGTAAAATCCAGCTAGCATTATGATCCCTTTTCACATTATGAGGGATTTTATTCTTATTTCTGAAATGTATGGGCCTCCATAGCCATTTCTTCATCTCCTAAGCGAAATCAACAAAAATCAATATTCCAATTAGCTGCATGCTAATTTTGGAATATTACATTGTTCTATAGCCTATGGCATATCTCGCACGTTCTGCTTATAAAACCTGTGGACCCCCGTAAACAGTCAAATAAATGAAAAAGTAAGTTCTAGAAGGCCAGCTAAACGAATATTCTCCCAACTGGAAGCTTCTAAAGGCGTGATCAATTCGATCTTTTTCCCTCCACTCATGGAGCTCTATCCCTTCACTAATGGAGTTTATCCCTTGGTATATGGAGCTCAAATTCCTTCATGAGAGGAATCCATCCCCCTCTTCATGGAACTGAAACTACCTCCGTTTTCCTATAAATTGAGCTCATGTTTCAGTCTCAAGAGTAGACATACATATTGGTTGTTGAAGAAATTCTCAAGAGAGAATACTCTCTACACTAGTCATTATTGGTATGAGAATGATCACACACTCATGTCCATAACTTCATGTTAGTTCATAGAGAAGAAGGTTTGTCAATCTGAAGGAGGAACGATTGTTCAGGACCTCGGGAGGAACTTGTACGACATCAAGGCATCAGGTTGTAAAGTTACACTTTTCATTCAAGATAATACATATGGATCTCCTTTTCTCGTTGAGTTGTTCTTGTGTCTATTTGAATAATTCAATACTTAGATTCCTTGATCACTAAGTTAGATTAGATGTTCTCAATTTTTTATATGTTGTAGGTGATTTTAATTCTTTTGTTTTTCTTTGATTTCGGGTTCTACTTAATGAAGAAGCCTCTTTGGAGCCAATGGATAAAAGACTGCACCGAACATTGGGTTTCAAGGTAGGGGCATGTCCTCTTTATTTTTTTATAATAATTATGAATCACATATAATCTAGAGAAAATGATTTACAAATGGATGTTTGTTTCTAGCTATCCGTAAGATACCAGGGAGATCACTCTTGTCCGCAAGATGGATTAATACGCATAACAAATTGGCGACCATACTGAGGAATAGAACTTGGTTTTCCTTTTTATTTTTTCAGTTTGAACCTTTAGAGTTTTCTAATTTTGACTTATCTAAAACTGGGTTGGGTAGATAAATTTTAAGAATCCCTGAAAAGAAAAGCTGAATATTTATTTTTTCTGTACTTTTCCTTGCCTTCGTGGTTTTCATTTGAAAACAGTGTGGTAGCCTCCACAACTTTTAGTTCAGAACAATGCGGTACCGCTCTGTTCTCCATTAGAACCTGCGGAAATTTGGAATTTTTTTGAAAAAATAAAGATTCTCTTTTTAGGAGCCAGATCACATGATCCTTTGTGTTTGCCCCAATCTATCTTAGCTGACAAATCTTATGTGTGAATTTAATTTCAACAACTTTTGCGTCGGTATCTGTTAATTTAATTGGGTGTTTTGAGTTTTTTTTTTAAGAAATTATTAATTTGATTTCCTTTGGTCATTACTTCGAGGTGTGTCTCAGTCTCTTCACAAATTTGCATCTTCTTGATTTTTTTTTTTGTTGGGGCCCTTGTTTTGAAAATGAAATGGTTTTGAGTTGTGGAGAACAGGTGGTGGAGTGAAACCATGGTATACATGGAGTTGTCATAGTTGCAGAGAGCTAGAGAACGGGTGGCACGACAGTTGCGGAAATTAGCATAGATGGAAGGAAGGAGCGACAAGGATAGGCAACGGAACTCCCAGTGATCTGGGAGAAATGGAAAAGAACAAAGCAGGAAAGGAGGAAAAACTAACAATCACGTTGGAAAAGGAAAAAATAGGCAATCAACAAGCAGAGACTAGGAGTTGGTCCAATAGAGGGCTAAGGAAGAGAGCTGCAGGAGATCTCTGTTCCGTTCTGTTATGTTCTATTCTACTTTTTTTTATCATTGTTGTAATCTGTCTCTTTGTAATCAAATCTGCGGAGTAATGTAGCTCTTCACTGTTGATAATGAAATATACTTCTACCTGTGTTTGGTATTTTGAGTTCCATGTTGATCAGTTGGTTACTGTAAATGTATGGCCTGCTTTTAAATTTTAAATTTGCATCCTTAATATGCTTAACGAGTGGCATCTTGTGCAAAGTAGTAAGATCATTTTGCTGTTCCAAGTGCGTTTTGTTTTGCTTGATAGTTGTGATCGGTTGATACTTGATCTATTCCTAACCTCACTAAGGTCACGAAATGCCTCGAGCGAGACTCTCTTCTCCTCGGAGTAGGGTGAAAATGCCGACGTTGTGCTAGACTACTGCGGAAACCTTGTTGGCCTCTCTTCCGAACCTGGGTCTTGCTCAGAGACCTTATTTCTTGCCAACAAATGGTTCCATTGCCAGGACCTGAAAATTTATTTAGGAGCTAGATCATGGTATCACAGAACTATGAGAGATAACTACGAAGCTAGTATCATGGATCACTAAGTTAGATTAGCTGTTCTCAATTATTATATGTTGCAGGTGCTTTTAATTCTTTTGTATATCTTTGATTGCAGGTTCTACTTACTAAAGAAGCCTATTTGGAGCCACTGGATAAAAGACTACACTGAAAATCGGGTTTCAAGGTAGGGGCATGTCCTCTTTCTTTGTTTATAATAATTATGAATCACATATAATCTAGAGAAAATGATTTACAAATGGATGTTTGTTTCTAGCTATCCGTAGGATACTAGGGAGATCGCTCTTGTCCACAAGAGGGATTAATCTGCGTAACAAATTGGCGACTACATTGGGGAATAGAACTTAGTTTTCCTTTTTATTTTTTCAGTTTGAGCCTTTAGAGTTTTCTGATTTTTACTTATCTAAGACAGGGTTGGCTAGATAGCTTTTAAGAATCCCTAAAAAGAAAAGCTGAATATTTATTTTTTCTATACTTTTCTTTGCCTCCGTGGCATCTTTTAGTTTAGAACAATGCGGTACCACTTTGTTCTCCATTAGAACTTGCAGACCTTTGGAAATTTTTTGAAAAAATAAAGATTCTCTTTTTAGGAGCCATATCACATGATTCTTTGTGTTTGCCCCAGTCTATCTTAGCTGTCAAATCTTATGTGTGAATTTCGTTTCAGCAACTTTTGCGTCAGTCTCTATTAAGTTAATTCAGTGTTTTGAGTTTATTTTTTGAGAAATTATTAATTTGATTTCCTTTGGTCATTACTTCGAGGTGTGTCTCAGTCTCTTAACAATTTTTCATCTTTTTTCTTTTGTTTTTTTTTGGGGCCCTTGTTTTGAAAATGAAACGTCTTTGAGTTGCGGAGAACAGGTGGCAGAGTGAAACCATGGTAGACAGGGAGATGTTACGGTTGCAGAGAGCTAGAGAATGGGTGGTGCGATAGTTGTAGAAACTAGCACAGATGACAGGAAGGAGCGACAAGGACATGTAGCGAAACTCCCAGTGATCAGGGAGAAATGGAAATCAACAGAGCAGGAAAGGAGGAAAAAATAATAGTCACGTTGGCAAAGGAAAAAATAGGAAATCAGCTAGTGGAGACTAGGAGTTGGTCCAGTAGAGGGTTGAGGAAGAGAGCTGCAGGAGAGCTCTGTTCCATTTTGTTCTGTTATGTTATGTTCTATTCTATTTTTTTCTATCATTGTTGTAATCTGTCTCTCTGTAATCAACTCTGCGGAGTAATGTAGATGTTCACTGTTGATAATGAAATATAGTTATACCTATGTTTGGTATTCTGAGTTCCATGTTGATTAGTTGGTTACTATAAATATATGGCCCGATTTTAAATTTTAAATTTGCATCCTTAATATGCTTAACGAGTGGCATCTTGTGCAAAGTAGTAAGATCAGTTTGTTGTTCCAAGTGCTTTCTGTTTTGCTTTATATTTGTGACCGATTGATACTTGATCTGTTCCTAACCTCACTAAGGTCACGACATGCCTCGGGTGAGACTCTCTGCTCCTCAGAGTAGGGTGAAAATGACGGTGTTGTGCTAGACTACCGCAGAAACCTTGTTGGCCTCTCTTCCGAAATTGGGTCTTTCTCAGAGACCTTCTTTCTTGCCAACAAATGGTTCTGTTGCCGAGACCTGAAATCTTATTTAGGATTTGTATCATGGTATCACGGATCTACGAGAGAGAACTACGAAGCTGGTGGGATAACCACTTAGATCATTTCATATCGCAGCAAGCTGAGTTGCGACAGCAAATGGAAAAATCCATCAAGAATCAGGTTCTATTCTCTGAATCTGCAAGCGATATATACAAAATTTCTTGTACTTTCCGGAGGAGCTCTACAATTGGTTGGAGAGACTACAAGTAAAGATAGTCCAAGGAGGGTTGCGTAAGGTCTTTTGCAAGTGGATGAATGTGGATCTGGTAGCACTCCATCTTTTAGACACGAATTTGACCCGAGCTGTAGATTTCTGGGTACAATGTACCTTGAAAGGATATATAGTGGAATTCACGACTGAGTGTTACTAGTCCTTTTCAAAAGCGGAGGACGTGTTTAGATCCAGATTTCGAGGAGAGATGTTGAAGGAAATTCCATTGTGGATAAAATCTTTAGTGGTAGACGAGGGATTGATGGAATTTCAAAAATCTAAGATGGAGACTTAAACCTCCAGTACTGGGGGAAGGATTTGAGGGAGGGATGCTACAAGTAAGTTGGAAGGGAGAATAGGGATATGGATGCTGATACCTCTAGTAGGTTGAGAGAGTGATGAGCACATCGGAGGGTGCAGATTGCTGAGAAGTGGCAGGAAAGGGTGATGAAGGAGTTAGAGAAGCAAGAAAGAAGTCGTCAGGACAAGGAGAAGGCGCCACAGATGACAAAGGAGATGGAAGGCCAAACGGGATCCCAAGGAATAGGAGGGAACATCAAGGAAGTCAGTCAAGTGTATAGGAGGCCAACCCAAAGAGAAAAGGGAGAAAAGTCCAACATGGATGATGCGTGCCCCGAGGATATGTCTGATGTGGAGTTGCATGTTGCGATGGAGAAACTATTCCGAGAGGAGCCGACACCCATAATTCAAGGTAACTCTATTCCCAAAAGTTCAATTATCTCTAGTCCCGACCTTCCCCTGGTACTCTATCAGCCACTAGGTGAAATTTTTGTTAAGTTATGAGAGTTGAGTAAGTTGAATAATGTTCATTCTATAGCAACAATACACACTAGCAATAGTGATAGTAATACAATTTCACAGCTAGGGAATAACGGTTTTATTCTAGTACCATCCATACAAAGAAATATGGTGAGATCGTTTACCTGATACCCAAATTTCTCTGGGAGAAGAAATGACAATGTGGAACAACACTGGTATATCTGCGAAGCCATATGGAGGGCTCGACAGACACCAGAGGCGATTAAGTTGATCGAGTTTCAGAATACTAGAGAAAGAGCTCTTCATTGGTTCATTAAATGGTCTGAAGCTCATCCAAACCCAACGATAGATGATGTAAAGAAATATTTTGTTAAAGAATTTAAGTTACCTCAGGCAGATCAACAAGGTTTGTCAGAGATGTGGGAGATTAAACAGAGAGAAGGTTAAATGGCATGGGATCTGATGAGAAGGTTCAAGGATGAAATTGGAAAACTAAGCTATCCAATCAATCTGAATCATCAAAGAGATTGGTTTATCAAGGCCCTTCTTCTGTTGACAAGAACTCCCTTAATGCAACAAAATATTAATACATTACAAGTCGCATTGGAGCAAGCTATGAAGATAGAGGCTATGGTGGGGTATCCGCAGGAGTTAAAAGGAGGAGCAACGGCCCAAGACCCTTCCATATTGGGGTTACAACATCAGATAACAATCTAATGGAAAAATTGAAGGACATTCAGCCAATGCGACTTGCAAGACCCAATGTCTAATGTACGCACTGTCTGATGGAGGGACACGCGGTCACTGAATGCCCAATATTGTGGGGACAGAATGCGGGGACTTCAAAAGTGGGGACACAAGGAAATCCACTAGTAGGGGGAGTTGCGCAGAAAAATACTCAAGGGTTATACCTGCTACAACCCCACTTCCCGAATCCCAGGGTTCCCTGCGCAACATAATGAGACTGCAACTGAGTACTGAAAAATATGTAAAGGCATTGGTCATCCACCACGCCTATGCCCAATTTTGCAGAAATACTCCAACGTTCCAAACCATATATATTGTGAATTATGTGCTTCCACAACACATAATACAGATCAGTGTAGGGCCCTAGATGCACTGGCAGAACGATTGGATAGGCCATCTTATAGAGTGAATGAGGCTTCAAGGGGACACATAGGAGGAATGAGAGGAGGCAGAGCCGGAGGAAGAGAACCAGTAAGATGTTACAATTGTGACCAAGAAGGCCATGTAGCCAAGGAATTCCCACTTCCCAGAAGACCATGGTGCTCTCAGTGTAGAGTTAATACGCACGCAATTGAAGACTTCCCATAATTAATTAAGATATGGGAAGAAAGAGCCAAACAAAGAGAAGAAAATCTGGTGAAAAAAAAACCAAGAATAGTAGAGGCTCATGCTATGCAAAATGTAGCCATAGTAACACGGGGAGAAAAGAGAACAGGAGAGGATGCATAGAATATGGAATTGATAAAGCTGATAAGGCCAACATCTCCAAAGCCATTTTTCTGGACAGATAGATAGAAACAATATTTTAAAGAGGCACTGGAAACATTTTTCCAACTCGGGGGGAGCAAAGGCATCAGGTTCCCACAACCGACTGTAGAAAAAGAGAAGCAGACCAGTTAAAATACAATGATTTATGAATGGTTCCGACTATTTTAAAAAATTGTAACCAGTGCACCAATGCTCGAACAATTGAAGAAAAACCTGGAGATGGTGGTGTAGGAAAACACAAAACTAGAGGAGTCAAGTGACTCAACCCAGAGATATATATGGAGAATCAAAAGAAATAAGAAAAGAACAGGGAAGGAATTCTGTGTAAATACTCAAGTCGTGGGATTCCAAATTAAGGACACCATGCTTGACCTAGGGTCGGATGTCAACATTCTACCAAGAAAGACATGGGAAGCATTAGGGAGGCCAAAGTTGACATACTCACCGATCCAGCTCCGCATGGAAAATCAGTACTGCATTGCGCCCATAGGCAGGCTGGAAGAAGTCGAAGTTGATGTTGTGGGGTTAAAGACATACGCAGACTTTGAGGTGATAGACATCATGGGGGATAAGTATCCCTACCCAGCATTATTGGGGATAGATTGGGATTTTGATAATTATGTAGTGATTGACTTGAAAAAGGAACTAATGATATTTGAAGACGGGAAAGTCAGAGTCACTCAACCACTTGACCCATACCAAGGACCCTGATACACAGAAAATGTTGACAACGGAGAGGATGCTTAACTCCTCGATCACATTTATCAGATGACGACAGGAAAAAGAGAAGACTACATCAAACCAACAGGGGGGGGAACTGTAAGTTGGATAAGTGTTCAAAGTTCAGACTTGGGCTTAGAAATAGCTTGGGATGATTGGCAACAGGGAGGATACGAGACAAATACCAGAAGATGTGCTAACATTCGAAGAGTCAACTAGATTGGAACTGAGGTAAGGGGATATCCGAATTTATCAAATATGAATGTTGTAAATACATTTATTGCAAGAATAGAGGATAAAATACAAATGGAAAATAGAGTTCCACTCATGGATGTGGCTCTACAATCCACATCAGCAAGATGGTGGAGCAATCATCGCAGCTCTTTGTTGCGATGAGAGAATGTTTCAGAAGCGTTAACAACGAGATTCAAAAAAGATAAAGGACCACAATTCAATGAGAAGTACCAAGGTGATTCTGATCCCACTGCACATTTACAAAATTGTGAGTGCCACTAGAAGAAGGTAGGGTACCTGGAACAGTTGTGAGTGCACAATTTTATAGATTCACTAGATTCAATTCCACAAGCTTGGTACCTAACTGAAGATAAGAAAAGAGGAACCGACACTTGGCAAGTAGTTGTAGATAATTTTATGCAATGCTTTTCCTTTGAATGAGAAACAAAACCAGTGACACAGGCATTGCAGGCCATTAAAAGATTACTTTTCTTTCCAGAGATTCAGGAGGATGAAGAACAACCACTCTCGAAACAGAGTATCAGACAATCAATAGCATGCAAAAATATAAACAATGAAATGGATGACGATGATATAGAAGATATTATAAACTTATATTTTGAAGAAAAAGAAGGGGAGTAGGATATACAATAAGAACCTACAACAGAGGGGATCCATATACCGCCATTAAAGACCAAAAATCTGAACATCAAAACTTTGGAGAAACCGAAAATTGCATCAATCGGTGACTACTGGGATGAGGAAATGACTAAGGAGATATTTAATCTTCTACATGAATATGGAGACTTATTCCCATCCTTAGTAGCAGAGCTAAAAGGAATAAAAGGAGACATGGGGGAAATGCGTATAATATTGAAGCCCGACGCAAGACCAATAAAGCACAGATCGTACCATCTGAATCCAAGAGTAAAAGAGAAAGTGAAGGCAGAGATAGATAAAATGCTAAAGGTAGGGTTGATATTTTTGATTGAAGAAGCAGAGTGGCTAATTCCTTTAGTCATACAAAGCAAAAAGGAGAAGTCTGAGATACAGGTATGTGTTGACTACAGAAGCCTCAACAACACATGTATACATGATCCATTCCCCACTCCGTTCAGTGATGAGGTGCTTGACAATGTGGCAGGGAATGAGGATTATTCATTCACAGATGGTTTTTAAGGATACCATCAAGTGAGGATAGCTGAGGAAGACAAGAAGAAAACAACTTTCACAACTGAATGGGGCTCATTTGCATATCATGTAATTCCCTTTGGGTTGAAAAATGCACCAACAATATTTTCACGGATCCTCATAGCAGAATTTTTGGAGGTTTATATGGATGACTGGATAATTTACAACCTTTTGAAGAACCATTTAACCTTATTAAGGATAATGTTCGACAGATGCAGACAACTCCATATTTCACTCAATCTTAAGAAGTGCATCTTTGTAGTACCCTTTGGGACGCTGCTAGGAAATTTTGTTTGCAAACAAGGGGTTTGCATGGATCCAACAAAAGTGGCAGTTATAATCAACATAGAGGCACCAAAAACTGTGAAACAGTTAAGGTCACTACTAGGCCACACCGTCTACTACAGATGATTCATCTGCAACTACACAAAGATAACGGCACCATTGGAGAAGCTGTTGCGGAAATCAGAGCAATTCACATGGACAAACGAGTGTACTACTACCCTCAATACACTCAAAGAAAAATTAGCAAGTGCACCCATATTAGTTCATCCTAATTGGCACAAGCAGTTCCACATTCATATTGATGCCTCCAACATTGCATTAGGAGCAGTTCTGGCTCAACTAGGAGAAACTTCAGTCGATCACCTAGTCTACTTTGCGAGCAGGAAATTATCGACGTCTGGAAGGAATTACACAACAAAAGAACGCGAAGCTTTGGCAATGGTGTATTCCCTTCAGAAGTTTCGTCATTACCTATTACAAGGTATGTTCAAATTCTTCACGGACCATTCAACGTTGAAGTACCTAGTTAACAAGCCGGTCCTTGAAGGAAGGATATGTAGATGGCTCCTACTATTCTAGGAGTTCACATTTGAGGTGATAGTGAAACTAGAGAGATTGAATGTGGGCTCCAAACATTTATCAAGACTGGAAAATGGAGAAAATGGCGGGTCCCTAGATGATCAGCTTTCAGACGCCGATCTCTTTAGAGTAGAAGCCATCCCTGACTACTTGGATCAAATAGCAACCTATTTGGCAACATGATATTAGTTAATAGCAGGACAGATGTATAAGATGGGATTAGAACAAGTCTTGCAGAGGTGTGTCACAGATCATTAAAGGGAGGATATACTGTGGGAGTGTCATGGTGGAGTTGCAGGGGGTCACGTAGGCACAAAACCCACCGCAAGAAAGATATTACAAGCAGGGTTATGGTGGCCCACAATACACAAGGACAGTAAAACATTTGTAAAGAAATGTGGCATCTGCCATAGAACGACACATCCATCACACAGAGACAAGCTACAACTTCACCCTGTACGAGCACTACAGCCGTTTGAGAAGTGGGCAATCGATTTTGTAGGACCAATCACACCTGTCGCAAGACATTCACAGGCACGGTACATAATTACCGCAACATATTACCTTACCAAGTAGGCAGAAGCAGTGTTGGTGAAGGATTGCATGGTAGAAACAATAGCCAGGTTCATTTTTGAAAATATCATTAGCAGATTTAGCTACCCCAGAAGTCTAACCAGCAACCAAGGTACACACTTCGTCAATGCAACGATCAAATCTCTGTTAGAAAATTTCATGGTACAACATCAGAAGAGAAATCCCTACCATCCTTAGGCAAATCGAACATTTGAAGCATTTAATAAGATCCCAGAGAAGGGATTAAAAAATATTTGCAATTCTAATAGAGATGACTGGGATGAGTGTGTGCCAACAACATTATGGGCGTACAGGACAATGTTGGAAATATTGTCATTAATGGCAATGGAGAGGACGAGAGCACAAAGGAACAATAGTTAAGCAGCAAAGGTAGAAAGGTAGCAGAGACATCAGAGGAAACACAGGCAAAGAGAGATAGCAAAATAAAGACAAAGAAGATAGACAAGAAGCAGAGAGAGAGAAAAAGAGAGGCAAGGAGAACATTAGACATGAAGCAGAGAGCTGGGCTGCAGAGTGTGTGAGTGTTTCAAATTTGGGCAAACAGGGGATTCATTTGTATATAGGGAAGAAATAGTCTCAGCCTTATATGAATATTGTTGATTTAGATCATGTGTAAATGAGCTTCGAATTCCACTAAGTAATGGTATAAACCAGTGTGATGAAACTCAGTGATAGGGGTCTGAAAAGCAATATTTAGATGAATATGCAGGAATATTGAATCAACTGAATCGAGCATATAGTGAATACAATTGACATTTTGGTAAAGCCGGGGTATCGTATTATACATTGGTAAATAAAATTGAAACAACGCAGGACAATAGAATATTCGGCCGATAGAATGGAACCAGTCTCTGCATAATGGTGGTCGAACACTACGAATTAAAACGACATGGTATTGCAACTTTTAAAAGGAGTCGATTTCCTTCAGAAGCTGAGGGTTTATTGAACTAGAAGTGATGGATCGATGGTTGTTTAATTGAGAGGATCCATACTAAAGATTTTGAGCGTAGGCGCATGTAAATCGGAAGCAAAGGAGCTGTGAAAACAAAGGTGAATGGCGGAATGGTGTGGTGATCCAAGCTGAACGGTCCTTGATTCGTTATTAAAACAATTCGATATGTTGGAATAGGTATGCAGAAGCATTTTGTTAAAAGGTAATGGACCATCGATTAAATAATAGAAATGCATTTATTGTGTGGAGAATTACATGCGAAGTTCGGAGAAGTGGAACCATGTATGAACTGGAACCACGAGCCAATGGGTGTTGTACAGTAAAGGCGGTTTGAGAAACCATTGATGGTTTTTGCACTTTTTAAATGTGGTAAGTTGTAAGTCGAGAAAAAAATGCGATATCGGTTATCGATTGCCACATGTCCTAAAATGGATTTGATTACCACTTATATCGCGCAAATTTTGAGATTTAACCCTCGTGTAGTTAAATTGTGCGATATTGCGCGATTTCCATTGGATTGAGTTTGGGGCGCGATAAGTTATGCGCCATCAGATGCGAGCGGTACGTTAACTCCTGGGGCCCAATTATTATTCTATGTTTGCATTGATCATTGCCGTGAAGATTTCCCACAACGTTATTTGATGTCGGGATGCATAAAATAAATATGCATTGATATTAAAATAAACAAGTTCGAGCCTTTGTATTGTAATATGCTGGTGGTTGGTTATTAAACCCAAGGTCAAAGTTATGTTAGTGAACCATCGTATGAGCACATACTCGAAGGTTGTTAAAAGGAGGTGCCAAGAGTCATTGAAAATAAGTGTAGCGTTGATATATTGGGTTTTAACCCAAAAGATATAGTGTTAAAGTTGTGGGCGACTATATAAGGACCTCTTATAATAAAGCGAAGATTTAATTGAAATGCCCATGAAATGTGGGTCCCAGATATAATTTACATATATATGGTGGTTGAAGGCGTATGGGAAAGGACGACCAATAAGTTGTGGTTCTTATGATAATATGCTTCGGGTCTAACGTTAAATGTTAGCATTTGTTATATGGTGGAATGTGTACATACATGGATGTATGTGTTAGCCCGAATGACGAAGAGCAAGTGGGCCATCATATTGAGTTGTCCGGAGTTGAGACTTTATTATAATGTTTCTCAGCAATTGAATGGAGGACATAACATATGTTAATATATTATGGTTGATGTAAAATAACAAAGCCGAGAGCATATATGTGAGTTATTTGAAATTTGAATAGATGATTAAACAAATCATAAGAGGAGCATTGGGTTTAATTCAAAGTCGATGATATCAAACATTCGTATTGATATGGACGAAGTCATATAATGTGAACCGAATGTATTTGAAAGGAAAAGTGTGGCTGGAATAGTGATAATGTTTATTGGTAGCAATTGGTGGTGGACCCAACATAAAGGAGTGCAAGTTGTGGACTATTATAATAATATGCTTCGACATTATTATATGAGGAAAGGTGAGTGGCTATCATATCGAAATTAAACTGGAGTCAAACCTTGCATAAGTGAATGCTAGGTGAAGGATCATATATATGATGATTGAACTGGATTGAAGTTAAGTTTGGAACATCCGCATATAAATGAAATCAGGATGTACGGGTTTATTTCTATGGTTTTAACCATAGATTCTGAAATAAGAAGCTTCCACAATTAGTTTCCATTTTATGATTTATAACCGCAGGGTTTTAAGGAAAAGAAATGCTCCCGTGTATGTTTGTGATATGGGGTTCATAACCCTTGGTTAAGAAAATCTCCAGTATTTAATTAAAATTGCCCAGATCAGAGATTGCAACTGGGTTGAATGGTTTTGATAACCATCAGATGTGAAAAGAAAAGCCTCTACATACATTTATTTAAATTGCCAGCCAAGGAAAAATGAATGGAGAAGTTTTTTTTTATACTTGAGACTTTGAGAGTTATTTGGGAGTCAAACTTGTAAAGCAGTTATATATATGCAGTAGATACACAATTGCAGTGGATACACAATTGCAGTGAACAGGAGAGTATGCAGAAACTGAAAAAGACACATGGAATTTTACATGCATGGAAAACAGAGGTACGCAGAATAGTTACATGACAGTTGCAGAAAAGACAAACGCACAGCAAGCCAAGGGCCGGAAAAAGGGCTGAGTGAAATTATTTTATGTAACTGAAATTGTGAATGTAAATGATTTAAAATTATTTTTATATTGTTTGTGATGCATTGGCAAGTATCCGTAGGCAAAATAATACCCCACTGTAATATTGAAATGTATACATATTGTTATATTTCTTCTGAATGAGCTGGACAAATAAATGATAAGGTGGAAGGCAAAGAGTCATGGCTGTACACTTCAAATTCCCTGTGGAATACAAACAGTCATGAGGTGAAATCTATAAATGATATCACATAGATATGCATAGTGAGGTTAGAGAATGGAGAAATGAGGTAGAGAGGGTAAGAAGAAAGAGCAACAGACAGAGAAGCTGTGAAGGTTCAGAGTTGATAAAAGGCAGATATGAAGGCTAGTGGACAGCAGTGAAGAAGGTATAGAACAGAGCTAATATCTAGGTAAATCAACATATGATTTTATTGTAATGTGAGGAAGTTGGTACTTCCATATCAATTTGTAGCTTGATAGATGTCAGTTGTAGCTGGATGAGGTTGGAGCCTCTTGTAGGTTGTAGCCTGCAAAGAATAGATGGGAGTTGGTGCTTCCCTATCAAGTTGTAGCTTGATAGATGTCAGTTGTAGCTGGATGAGGTAGGAGCCTCCTGTAGGTTGTAGCCTACAGAAAACAGATGGGAGTTGGAGCTTCCTTGCAAGTTGTAGCTTGCAGAATTGAGGTAGTAGCCTCCTGTGGGTTGGAGCCTACATTAAATCAATGGTGAGAGGGAGTTGGAGCTTGCCTTTGCATCACAACAATAATAAGATGTGGTTTTCTCCCTTATGGGTTTCCACTTATATCTGTTGTCCATGTGCATGATGTTTATGTGTTGATATGGTATATCTAGTCTGTTTAAAACTTGCTGCTCACATATTAAGACTACTGTTACATTATCTAATCTGCTTAATACTTGCTGCTCATAAATTAAGATTGCTCATATATTAATTTTATCATGAAAACAAGGTGTAAATAAGTTTAAAGGAAAGTTTTAAAAGACCATGAATGTGTTAAACTGATTCACCCCCCCTCTCAGTTTAACTAAGGGTTCAAAAATTGGTATCAGAGCCAAGTTCCTTTGGTGCAAGCCTAATAGCTTGAAGGAGATCTGGTTGAGTCATGGACTATAAAAATGTACCTGTGTTAAATACAACAAACTTTCCTAAATGGAGAGATAAGGTTAAAACAGGTTTAATGGCTTATGAACCTGAGGTATGGAAACTTGTATGTGATGGTTACTGCACAGACTCTCCCTCGTTGCAAGAAAAATAGTGGAATGCTAAGGCAAAATGTCTGATATATAACTGTCTTTATAACAAGGATCTTGATTTAATAATGGATTTAACCTCTGCAAAAGAAATCTGGGATAGATTGCATTTCATGCATGAAGTAGACACTAGTGACTGCATTGTCAAGAAGGAGATGAGAATCAAGAAGAAGAAAAATTCATGTCAAAAGGAAAATGTTCAATCAAATGAGGTATCTACTAGTGTGAATGGAATTAAGTTCCATGAAGAAATTACAGTTGAGGAAAAAGCCAAACTAGACACAGCCTTGACTAAAATAGAAAGATTGAAGAATGAAAACAAAGACCTTAAGACATTGGTGCAAATATGTGATGAGAAAGAATATGAAGACAAGAAAGAAATTATTGGCCTAAAGACACAACTTGAAGAAGAAAGGAAAGTAGAAGACACTATGCTGCAACAAATGAGAGAGAAAAGTTAGGAATGTGGGAGATTGGAAGAAGAACTAGTGTGCCTGAGAAAGAAATTAGAAAAAGCCCAAAGAGAATTATTAATGAATACACCTCAAATGAAAAGCTCTGAATAGTTGGACAAGATTCTAAATGCTCAAAGGTCACCTCTCATAAAGGCTGGGATAGGATATGAAGGAGAAACCAGTAAGTCCAAGGTAGAAGATAACAGGAATGTCATTTTTGTAAAAGCTGTAAAGGACAATGAAGCATCTCAGAAGAATCCTACACAAGTAGAAGCCAGCAAGAACATGATTTGCAGAGAAACAAACAGAAACAAGTAGCAACATGAAAGGACAGAGAATGAGAGGATGAAACAGTCAGCTGAAAAAGGGTCATACACTCTTGAATATGAATTGAATAAATTTGGAAGATGTCAAAGAAGGTTCTTTCCTCCTATGGGAAGTATCACTTGTTTTTCCTGTCACAAACCTGGACATATTACAACATATTGTAAGACAAAGAAAATTCAGTCCAACCAGCAAAGGAAGCAAAAAATGAGAAGAACCCCTCAAGAAAGCAAATGGAAAATACAATCTTTCACCAGGTACTCAAATAATTTCCATGGTTACTGTTATGCATGCAATGAATTTTGACATAAATATGTTGAATGTAAATTATGTTAAAAAAGGGGAAAAAAATATTATACTTCAGCTCAAATGTACCTTGGAAAAATAAGATGTTATGTATGCCTCAAGCTTGGTCACAAAGCAAAGGACTGTAAACTACCATATACATCAAAGAACTCTAGACAGATGATAGAATCGAATCAAATCAAACAAAACTATGAATCAAAAAGGAGTGTAGACATTATGAAGAACCCCAATAAAGTATGGAAGGAAAAGAGAAAGGGGGTGCCTGTTACCTCAATAACATAATGAATCTATCATAGTCTCAGGGGGAGATGCTTTAGGAAGCAACACAAATATCCAACCAATGATAGTTATGAAGTAACATCCCAGGGGGAGAGTAGTCCATAAATAGTCCCCACAAAAGTAGTTTGAGAAGAGCTCCTTGGAATGAGAACAACTATAAGATTAGGAAGAGAAAGGAAAATGCAGTGACATTCTTTTAAACCAGAATGACAAAATAAGAAAAAGGTTAATGATGCCAAGATCAGATTCAATATATTGATGATTGTTGTTGAAAACAGTGGAGATCTCAATAGTAGAAACTATGATGGTTGTCTTAACTATGGGTTCATGTGTGAGCTGAAGTGAAAGTAGTATCAATTGGTATTTGGTACAAGAAACATGCCTATCAACAGAATACCAAGTGTTATCAGTGGAGCAGTGGTATGATACAGGTCCTCAGGATCAAAGGATTATGGCAAAAGTACATCAAGGTAGTATACCCAGCGCTATCTGCATTATTAAAGCATGAAAAGGTCAATAACAATGCTAAAGGATCATTATTTTGTTTACACTTAAAGCATTATATTGAGCATTGAAGCAATATATTTTTCTATATATAATTGCATGCCTTCCTGAAGTCAGTACATATATATCTTCAAGGCCTCTTTCTTAAGATCATTCATAAAACTGTGTGAAGTCTGTTTGCTGAGATTTCAATCAAACAACTTGCAGATGTTTTGCTGAAGATCATCATGACACAATAGTTGTGTGAATCTAACAGTTGAAGCCCAAAAGTCTGTTATTGATTCATCACAAGCATACTTCAGCAGAAAGGAATTGCTGGTATTTCACCATTGAAAAGAGGTTGATCATTGACATACATACCCCATTATGTCATAAATAAAATTGCATGTTTGATAAGCAAGACTGACCAATACATTGAATGTATCTAGCCTCAAGGGTTTGTTTTGAAAGTACATTGTACAAGCAGTAAAGTCATTTGGTCTCTTAGATTGAAAGATATCATCTAATCTCACAATATGTTGTAAGCTCTGGGTTGATTCATTGTTCACATCAGCAACAAGGACCTTTCAGCTATTGAGTGTAATATCCTGGTCAGCATCCTATCTCAAATCACCACCAACAGGCAGGAAAGGTGTACCACAACAATAAAAGATATATTGGCTTCATTACAATTGAACAGATGTTGTACTGCAGATAAGTATTGCAGAAGAAGACATATTCAATCTACAATATTCCTCAACATATATGTATTTCGGATGAATATCATACTAGAGACTGAAGTATAGTTGAATTCTCAGTATTTTAGTTTTGATCCAATGATCCCAGGTAAGCTCAGAATGCATTGGCTGGGACCATACTATGTAATTGAAATTCAAGATTCAGAAGCGGTTTTCTTAGCACAATTGGACGACCAAGTGTTACCAGGATGAATGGCACACGCCTGAAGCCTTATCATGAGTAAGTTTATTTATTTCCTTTTCAAATAAATCTTGCAACCGAGAGGAGTCAGTAGGGTAGAATATAGATAGATAGAGTCAGTAGCTCTCTCGCACCCGAGAAGAGAATAGATAGGAATCAAAATAAATATGAACTGCAATTAATAAGAGGAAACTCACAGTTGCGATGTGGAGACCACATCGCAACCAATTGTGGTTGGGGGGAGGGTAGTTTCCAGCGTGTCATCCATGTAAGATAGCCAAAACATGTCAAACATCATTCCATCATCATGACCCATCATACCGTTGTCAGTTTGTAGGGTTACCCAGATCTAAGAAATAACTGCCATACTTAGTAACATCCGTGCCATAATAAATTTTCCATATTAAGCCATAGCCATTACCCATCATGTCTACCCAAATCCGAAAGTAATAGTTAGCCATGTCAGAAAACATCTCATCACAGTAACTAATCACATGATTATAGCTGCAGGGGAGGCAGAAAAATTAATTAATTATGGGGTCTTATCAACCTCATTCATGCTGGTTACATTACATAACCCGCGTGAAAGAAGAAAGCACGAGAATGCTGGAGAATTCCGAGATAGAACAAGAAAAAACAAGAGTAGTAAGAGAAATCTCATCAAAAGAAGTTCAAAGAGAGAATTTAGTAGCAGGAATTTACAAAGAAGGAGCAGGGGAAGCACTGCAAGTGTACAGAAGAATATAAAAAATGACCAAGGTAGCACTAGCATTTGTCGAGCCTGAGCTCAATGAGAGAATTCAGAAAATGGAATCATTAGTGGGAAAATATAAATGTCACTGATCGACATAGACTTCAAAGATTCATACTAGTTTCCAGCTATGAAGAGGCAGGTTTATATAGAAAATTATGCTACCGAAGGAGGAGAAGAAGCAGTAAGGCTACATCCAGAGTTCAGAGGTATCCAACAGTCGACAATAATGAACCTGAGGAACCTCCCAGTGTTCGGAACTACAGGAGTAGCAATGCAGTGTATGAAATTCGCGCTGAGTAGACTCCAAAATGGGTCACTATGGCTAGGGAGGGAGATACCGATACATGCAGAAGATATTCACACGTTGACATGATTATTAACAGAAGGAAGGGATATCTCCACAGTGTTCCAGAATGTCTCTAAGAGAGGAAATAAGGCAGGAGATTGTGACTATTATAAGAAATATGACACTAAGAGAGGAGGGAAGGGGGAAAAGATAGACCTCATAAACAACCCAACAATTTAATTTTCCTGTTACTTGATTGCAGGCAAGACCATGAGGCACTACACGAAGGGTGAATGTACCCTCGATACCATTTCAGTTGTGGAACACCCCCTCCAGGGAACTGAGCTGAACTGGTGAACATTTCTAATGAACGAACTATTAAAAGCCTGCGAAGACAACTAAAAAAGAGCCACTGGGTTCATCTACGACTACCTCATCATGGCGTTTTCCATGTGGAAATGGACTCACTCGGGGGTGAGACAGCTTGCGGAGCTCACAAGGGATCAACTGATGGCGATGAAGTTTACGCCTTGGAAAATCTCAAGAGACCCCAACACTAAGGAAGTAAATGAAGAGGCATTCACACTCTAGTACAAGAAGATGGTGGATATAGTGGTGAGGCAACAAAGAGTTCTGAGGAGTCTGCTCGATCGATATTATTCTCAGATATGGTTCAGGGTCACTCACAAGCAAATCTACATCAGTCCCATCTGCATGGATCATAAAACGTTCAAGATGATACTGTTAAAGTTTTAGGTCGATGAAAAGGCATTCCACATCGAGGTCTGTTCCTAGTTGGCAGTAGGAATTGAGATCAAAAGTGGAGGTCATCACTACTCGTTCGAGGGCATGCTGCCTAAGGCACTACCAGGGGAGACACCAGATGAGACACTGAGCAGAGTGTCTCGGCTATAGCTAACACCCATACTGGAGGAGCTAGACACGAGAGTCAAGGGATTTAATCGGGTAATTAAAACTATCACAGGTGATTCTTCTGTATTTCCTACTTTTTCAGAATTTCAATCCTCAATTTCTGCATCACCTTCCATGGTTGCACCTATCATCACCGCCCTTCCATCCACCATGTTTAATTCACCACCAACAACCACAGTAGTTCCAACCCGAAAGAGTAAGGCTCCCAAACCACTCGTAGCTATGCCCAAGGCAAATAAAGCAAGAGTTATGGTGCCTAGGAAAATACTTGATCTCACTGAGGAAGATCACACACAACCTATGGATATGAGAGTACCAATTCAGGAGGAACTAGAGGTGGCAACCCAGGTCACCTCCGAGCTACCTATGTTCAATCATTTTTTTGTTTTGAATGTTCAAACTTCATCTCCACCCCACTCTCATACCTCTTCACCTCACACTCACCATTACTCACCTCACACGTCATTCACTTCCAAAGACCGGTCCACCCACACTCCATCCACATCAGATATAATTTCAGACCCAGTCAAGGAAAAAATCAAGACAAGTGGGGAAAATGAGGCAGAAGTTAACTCGAGTACAACCATGGTACCCGAGGTTAACCAACCTCAGGTGGGACAGGGCACTTTCCTGGACTTACTAGTTCGCGGGGGATCTTTTACCGTAGACACCACTCCCTTGTCCAAGGAGCTGAACCCTTTTCAACAAGAAAATTTGATACTGCAGAAAGTCCAGCCAACCAAAAGCATGAATAACCCAAGGAGTCAAGTGCTGCAACAGAACCAACCCACATCACTACATGAGCACTTAGCCAAATCAATAGCCAGCGATCAACCCCTCAGAGAAAGGCCGCCAAACAACGATATGTCTAGAGTTGAGAGTATGCAGACCTGGGGCACATAAAAACTGTACGATTTCATCTAGCGTGTGGCACAATAGGTAGAAGGAATACAAAACGACCTCCAACAGAGGTTCGAACAACAACAACTACAGATCAATGTGCTTACTAAAGAGCACAACCAGTTGAAGGGAGAGAAGGAAAGTCTGCAGGAGCAACAGGAGAAAGTGACGAATGTTTTCAAGGATCTTTGGCCAACAGTAATGGCTTAGGATGAACAGAAACCAGAAGACATATCGGCTTGCACCATAGAAGAGTGGTCTATACATGTGAAGATAAATTTTGTGAATATCAGCAAGGAAAATCAAGAACTAAAGGAAGCACTTGCAACAATACCAGCGTTTCAAAATCTTGCTGTCGTATATGCTGAGAAGGTCACAGAGAAGCAGAAACAAGCAAACAGAATGCAGGAAACCCTGGGGACCACGGTAAAAGAAGCTTACAACCCTTTGAAACATTTTCACGAGTGTTCAACCTTGTTAACCATGCAATCACAACCGATCTTGGCACAACTGCAGAAAATTTCACAAGAAATAAAGGAGGCCACAGATCCCATTGGCATCACCCAGTTATACAATCAAGCAGAGGCATTAGAGACTGCAATATAGAAGATAGAAGAACATTCTGCTGCCACCAAACATGTCCTCAGATAACTGAGATAACCAGTTAAGCAGACTGCAGAAGCAATACAACAAATGGCCACTGAGTCCGAAATCAAAATTAAATAAGTATTCAACACCCTGCCAGCTGTAACAAGAGAAATTGAAGCTGAACGTGTTGCAATAGAAATCGATCAACTCATTAAGGAATGGAAACAGGATATTAAGGACTTTGCCGAACTTAAAACTTCAACATTGGAAAAGGTTCCTGAGTTGGGGCCCTTGTTTGGATAGAGAGAGGAATTAGAGAAGACAGGGCCAACCACGGAGGCAGACAGAACAATGGGGATCGAAGCAACATAAAATAATTGACTCGGGATGAGTCAATAGAATGTGGTTGGGGCCTATTGGGGCCCTTGTTTTGAAAATGAAATGGTTTTGAGTTGCGAAGAACAGGTGGCGGAGCGCAACCACGGTAGACATGGAGCTGTCATGGTTGCGGAGACCTGGAGAATGGGTGGTGCGATAGTTACAAAAAATAGCACAGATGGCAGGAAGGAGTGACAAGGACAGGCAGCAGAACTCCTAGTGATCAGGGAGAAATGGTAAACAATAAAGCAGGATAGGAGGAAAAAATGACAGTCACGTTGGAAAAGGAACAAATAGGAGATCGGCCAGTGGAGACTAGGGGTTGGTCCAGTAGAGGGATGAGGAAGAGAGCCACAGGAGAGATCTATTCCGTTTTGTTATATTCTATTCTATTTTGTTCTATCATTGTTGTAATTTGTCTCTCTGTAATCAACTCTGCGAAGTAATCTAGTTGTTCGCTGTTGATAATGAAATATAATTCTACCTATGTTTGGTATTCTGAGTTCCATGTTGATCAGTTGGTTACTGTAAATGTATGGCCCACTTTTAAATTTTAAATATGCATCCTTAATATTCTTAATGAGTGGCATCTTGTGCAAAGTAGTAAGATCGGTTTGCTGTTCCAAGTGCTTTTTGTTTTGCTTGATAGTTGTGACTGGTTGATACTTGATCTATTCCTAACCTCACTAAGGTACGACATGCCTCGGGTGAGACTCTTTGCTCCTCAGAGTAGGGTGAAAATGCCGGCGTTGTGCTAGACTACCGTGGAAACCTTGTTGGCCTCTCTTTCGAACCTGGGTCTTGCTCAGAGACCTTCTTTCTTGCCAACATTTTTGCAAAAAAATTCCCCCCTCATTTGCTGGGGGGGGGGGGGGGGCTAGATTGTGTCTGAGTGTTAATCGCCTTTGAGTGTTTTTATTTCTTGACCTTTGGAATTCTCACCCAATTTTATTTATTTACACTTGATTGGTTGTTTATATTGCATTAGAATCATCTTGTGTCTGAGAATTCTCTTGCATAGATCACATTTGCATATTTAGAATTCTCATTTTTAGAATATGAAGGAAAAATGTGCATAGATTACATTTGCATACTTTTCAAGTGAATTGTGCATAGATTACAACTGCGTAGTTTACATTCTGGAAAAATCAATCATATATTTAGATCAGTTTCTTTGATTTGAATTTACATTTTTTTATGCTTGTTTTAAAAACATAAAAATAAAAAATTGGATTGATTAGCATTATTTTTCTTGCTGAAATTAGTGCATTAGAGAATTTGTTATATTTTCTCTTATTTATCAATATTTGCATTGTTGGAAGTGAATGGAATCTCTCTCCTTACTTTAGTTAGGATTCATCGAATTGAAAATATTACATTATAATATTCGATTGCATTCAGTTTTGGGTCGGGTCATGACACCATTGGTTTCATATCCATTTACCCTTTGAGTAAAAACAACCCAAATAACACAACGCTTTAATAAAATTCATCTTGAAATTTTTACATTTTTTAGGGATCTTTCCACCAATCTAGCTTAGGCTTGTTCTTTGGAATAGGTTGTAGTTAACTTTCCAAAGCAGCTAAACAAACAATAGTATCTCGCGGTAAGGAAAAATTACAATTTTTGTAATTGTGCTCTGGGAAGCTCTTCTTAAAAGAGTCAAGCACGATATCATGTCGAAACCAGTGAGGTAATCATACCTATCTCATTGGGAAAGATAGAAGATGTTCACGTACTTAAAATGGTAAACCTCTAATAGACCATTGTTGAGGAGCCTGGGGTCACTTGTTGGTAAAACTTGGATTGTATCAAGGAGCCTTCAAGGGGATTGAGCTTGTTACTCTTCCCTTGCTTGTATATTGGATCATAGACTGTTCCCCCAGGTATAATTGTCTCAGTTGGTGACCTTTGTGGTCATAATCTTTAGGATTTTTCCCAAGGTGACGGTAGAGGGAAGGTCCCATTGTACAGGGAACAAACGTTGGCTAGACTCATTTGGACTTTTCGAAGGGTACTCTTCACTTCGAGATGGCATAGTGAAGTTAATTTCACCAGAATGTTTCATTAAGCAGGTTTTCAGGGTAACTGTTCCAACTGCCAGTTTTCCATATTAATTTCCGTGATGTTGGATTTCATCACTATCTAGTGGTTTTATTGTGGAAACATATTGTTTTTTTGTGGTTTGAATCCTAGATTTGATAGCACGTGTTCATTTGTTTGTTTTTATTTTTTAGAGACCTTAAATGTGAATTGTGAATTTGAATTGTTAATAAAATTCACTCAAGTTGAATCTAATGGCAATAGTTTTAGAATTTACCAACCAAGGAACCCCTCTTAACGAGAATCCTAGTACTTTTACTTGCTTTGGAAATGTTGGTCCTCCTTATATGGCTACATTGTCATTACCTGGATTTACCATAGGTTACCGGTATGGTTATTTTCAACTTTTTTGGCCTCAAATACTCAAATTGTTCCACCTCAATTGGATGTTTCACTTCAACGGAGTTCACCATTTCAACATCACCAACCTCATGTTGACCCTTTACCTTCTTCACCCAACATGTATTCTTCTTCGCTTGGTAAAATCCTTGATGCTAGTAACCAAGTCACTAAGTAGAAGAATAAAGGGAAGAAGAAGAAGAAGCAAGATAAGAAAGGAGTCAACCAACCAACCATGGCTGTAAGTGTTAGTAGTGTTGAGGAAACCTCCACTATGCATTGTAAACCCAAATTCCCTTGAAAGCTTTGTAAGGGTGACCAATTCCTTATCAATTTTCCTGGTATTCCAAAGGTATTGGAAGTATGGTCAGAAAAATCTCATCAACTTACTGTTGATCCATCAACTAGTGATAGTCAGGTTCCCGGGAAAAAGGGTAAAGTTAGGTTTCCTTGTAGGTTATGCAAAGGGAGTCATCAAACTCACATTTTCCCTCACATAGATTAAGCCTCAAAATTGTTGGAAAACCTTACTGTTCCACAACAACAAATTCCAACTGGTTACCGTAAAATTTCTCCCAACCTACCGTCAATTGACAAAGTGATTGATCTAACTCCAAGTACAGTCACTCCTGCTCTTCCATTGAAGAGTGAAACTCATATCACTTAGGTTGATGATCCATTAGTTGATCAAGTGGTTGACTTGATTTCACATACGATCGATCCCACTATCCCTATAGAGAGTGAAATTCATACCACTCAGGTTCTTCTTGTTACATCAGATTCTTCTACACCAGGGGGCATTTCACCTGTTCCTACAGAACCTCCTCCAAGTATTGAGGTATTTTCCTTTGATTGGAATACACTAAAAAAAACTCATCTTCCTTCCTCCATCCCTTTATAAATCATTGTGAAGGCTTGTGGTAAGAATTTGCGTTGCAAAAAGGTAGATGAAGGTGCTTCTGTTAGTATTTTATCATCAACTGCTTGGCAAGCTTTGGGTTCCCCTCGGCTTGTGCCTGTTACATAGAATCTATCAGCTTTTAACATAACCATTAGCGAACCTTTAGGGATCCTTCCAACGTTCCCTATTACTTTGGAAGGTAAAAATGTCTGTATTGATCTTATGGTAGTCTGAGGCCCTTTGGATTTCAATTTTCTCCTTGGGTGAGACTATGTCTCTGCAATGAAAGCTGTTGTGTCGACACTCTTTCGCGTGATGTATTTCCCTCACAATGGAAGAATTGTGACTGTCGAACAAATTTCGTTTGTTAGTATTTGTTTTGGTGGATTTGGTGCACGGATGTACAAAATCGCACCAGTTTAATGGGTGTGGTTTACCCATTTAAACTAGGTAACATGCAGAAAGTGGTGGAGTTCAAAAGCATACAATCTAGAGGAAAAAGCAAGCAAATGTATATTCAAATTAAACTAAAACTAAAACACAAATATACATAAGCTATTGAAGAGAATCAAATGATAATAATGTAAATGGTGGCTTTAGGCCCATTCTTATTAAGCGTTTGATACGAAGAAGAAATTTTACCCACTTGCCAAAGGGCCCCTAGACAATGGTTCTAGGTCCTGATGCAATGATGTTGTTTTCCAAGCTCGCCTTGGTGCACTCTCCCTCTCTATCTGTTGTGATGGAATAATATTGTTGGATGGCCAACAATCGAGTCCCCTCTATCTCTAGCTCCGAGTCACACATTTCTGGTATTGCTTGGGTAATTCTGGCCAACATAACAATGTGATCACCCATTCTTCATCTCATGGTGGCTTTATAAAGGGGATTTCAAATCCTCCTTCCCTCCCTTGGTACATGGTGGATGGTGACCCAAGGGAGAGGTATGATTCCACTGTGTGCTCACATAGTGTCTAAGGAGATGCTGGTGGCTGTCATTAGGTGGCTTCATGTAATGAGTAACTTGTCCTTTGCTTTTATGTGGTCCCGGTGTTATCACCCAAAAAAAAAAATAATTTCAAAACATGGTATGTAAACTCTGTTTTGATCATGGTATAAATATTTTTGAAAGTAATTTTAGCATGGTTAAGGGTATGTTATAGTTTTAGAGGTTTAGTGTTCACCATCATAATTCAAATAAGGTATTTATAGGTTCATTCCATAGTCAAAAAGCTCACATTTTTCATTCAAGGGTCATCTAAGTAAGTTTTGGGTTAATTTTATGCAATTAGCCACAAATCCATAGTTTCATAGTGCCATTAGTTCAAAAATGGAGTTTTGTGCTATGAAAGCACTGCTACTTTCGTAGCGCAAAGTGCAAAAATTACACTGTGAGCATTACGAAAGCACAGTTTCTTAGCTATCGTGTAAAATAAGCCTAGATCTGTCAGTTTCAGTTGGGGAATGATATGATAGGGGTATGGTGAGTCAGTAAGTTACTAGATTCGATGTACTTACCTGTCCTACAGTCATCATAGTCATGATAGGATATCAATCAAACATCATTTGGTCATGAGGTGACATCTCTAATTCGAATTTTTTGCCTAATTGAGTCATCTCTGTTTTATTTACCTTCACATATGTTGTCCAAGCTCTGAAGCAGTAAGGAAAAGTTTGTGGTTGTTCTATTCAAAGAAAAATCTCACCATTATCAAGCGAGGTTGTTCATCAAATCAAGAGAGGCTGTTTTACAGGTTTTAGAGAAGCTAACAAGTTTTCTTTACAAGAAACATGGCAGAGGAGAAGAAGGTCCACAGAGGGGGACATTGTCTAAGATACAAGCCTGAGAATGCAAATGTTGTTATGGAGGATAAAATGGTAATGGAGGCTTTTAGCAAAGTTGGCTGTCTCAAATTTTGTGAAAAGTTGCAGGGTTGCCACACTCAGGTGTCCAAAGAGTTTGCTTTACATTTTAGTGGAACCACTACCAAAGTTGGAATGATAAATATTCCAGTTACACCTGAGATCATAGCTACTGTGACATAGATACCAAAGGGATAGGAATATTGGTTTAAAGGTTTTAGGTTTGACATGGAGCCATGCAAGGAATTTATGAAACCTGAATATGTAGACATGGACCTGAACAATGAAATACATAGAAGCTGTATCAAGTGTTAGGAATCTGTAATCAGCAAGATTGGCAAAGTCCGATCACAGAAACAACATCGTTTCAACCACTTTGGGATTCTAGGATCTAGCCCTCCTAAATCCGGAGAGGGATCTCTCCAATAAGTGCAAAGATGGATTTGTCTTTGAAGTTTGGGGTAATAATATTAGGCTAGTTATGAAGGCCAAGGGTTTGTTTTGTTTTTGGATGGTTGAGCATGATTACTGTTTGAGGTGGAAAGTTATAAATGCAAAGAGTTCCAAAGGTGAGAAGTTGCAAGCAATCAGAGTAAGCTTCGACCAAAAAGATAGATAATTGCAGGTTTTAGTCCATTGGGCTATGGAGTCATAATAGGGTTTAATTGGAACAGAAAGAGGCAAGAGTGGTCCATGGGGAAAGTCATCTATGTCTAAGGATCTCTCTGAAGATTGATTTATGGAATGAATGATACAACAAGAAGGAAAATTAAACAGATGCAGAACAAAGAGCAACCCAAGGTCTGGAAAGTACTTTTAAACTAGCCAGCTTTTGACATACACTTAAGAAAAACATGAAAGCAAACTAGGATCTGGTAAGTACTTTTAAACTAGCCAGCCTTTGATACAATTTCAATAGAAAACACTTTAAAACAAAGGGAAACTTGAAGGCAAATGTTGGAGTAGAAACTAGCGGGCTGGGCTCACCACAAATCCTCTCCTAGCTCTACTTTACTTTGTTACTTTCAAGACCAACACAAAGATAACACAGAATGGCCTAAGATATGGTAAGTAATTCTAAACTAGCCAGCTTTTAACACATTCCAAGGGAAACATTCAGACAGTCTTTGGGGATAAAACTAGGACCAGGGCGCACCATATCTTCCTTAGTTCATCTCTACTTAACTAATAATGAACATAAAATTCCAGAATAATATTCATCTAAGGCAATAAGACGAGGGAATGCCAGCATTCCTATGCTTAAACTGAATTAAATCATTCCTAAATAACACAGATTGGAAGAAAACATATAAATAAAGATTTTCAGTCAGAGAAGGTTACTGATATATAGTAGGTCCTAACTCTATGCATGCTGTTCTTTATAAGAGAAGATGAAACACAATGAAAACAGAAACAAAATAACAAGTTATAATGAGAAAAACATCACCGTCAACATAGACCAGGATCCCATAAAACAGTTTGTATTGATGCTCCAAACCAGTTACAACTTTAAGTCCGATGCTTTAGTTTAGAAATCATCTACTCATCTCAGCCTAACTTATCTATCAAAAGCAGAGCTCCAAGGGCTAGTGAACACTATTTACAATCAGAAGTTTAAGCTCAAATGTATTTCAAAATTCAACAACCAACCGTTTCTCATCTTCTACAGAAGTATTTATATAAGAATGAGGAGGTGAGATCTAAAAAAAGATCTTTCAGGACAATTAATACAGATTGATGACTTCTCTGCCTTTGAGGGGCTCAATGGAGAAGTTTACAAACATTCTGGTCTGTATTAATTGTTTTACATTTATGAATTAAGCTCGGTAGAGCCTTTATTGACTTTGAGGCTCTGTGTCATGTTTGGAGTAACTCTGCAGATATTTTTAGCATTTAAGTTCCTTGCAGAAGTGACTCTCTGGCTGTGCTAAGGCGAATATCTTCATTTGATCAATAACTTCGGCCTCTTTTTTGAATACTTTTATGCACAGGTGGCACTTATGGTAGCTGAGGAATCAGTTCGCCTCAATTGAGGCGGTGGAGGCCTTTCTGTTAGTTAAAAACTTATGATTTTCATTTGATTGTGTTTTAATTTGGGGGATTAGGCTTTTGATAATCCATATTAGCCGTAATCCCCGCAAATCAGTCTTCAATCTTCTGTTCTGCTGTGCTCTGTCTTCAACACTGATACTCTTTAAATCGTGTTGTAATAACAAAGTGTTTTGTCGATGTGCAGGGCCACGCTGGGTTCGTATGGCATCGATGCCCATGACACATTGATGAAACATGGTGTAGATCCCCGTGAATGATTCGCTTTGAAAAATCAAAGGCGTGGTAATCGTCATTCCCGGCCTTCGGCTTTCTCTTTAATATAATGGAAAAAACCATTAATCCCTGCAAAATACGAATAAAAATTATAAAATCCTACGTTTTTTGGAAAAACTGCTGCAGAGGGTGAGGGGAGGAGCGTAGCTATTGGATGGCATCATCCAACAGTGGGGATCAGCCTAGAGGAGGTTAAAAAGGAGGGCATGGGAAGAATAAAATGGAACCATTGATCGCGCAATGATCAACGACGGCGATTGATTTGAAAATCCTTTGGTGAAAGGCGGAGGGCGATAGAATAAAACGAGAATGAAATGGGATCGTCCGATCTGGACACGTGGACGGTCTAGATCCAATCGGAGGATCGTAATCGGGGGCAACACTTAAATGGCGCTGATGTAAATTTGCGATGCAATGAAGCGCTGAACGTCGATCTAAGGATCAGATCAACGGTGGAAAATGAATTGGAGGATTGGCCGATCGGGAGGAACAAGTGAATGTAGCGATTGAAAAATGCAATGCGATTTGAAAACTATGATGCGATGGAGCGCTGGCCATTTGATCTGAGGATCAGATCAACGGTGGAGATTTGTTTCAACTATGCTCTGGCGGAAACCCTTCAATACTTGTGAAAACCCAAAGTTTTTTTTTTTATAAAATGCAAAGGTCTATGGTATGGGCGGGATGTATATATGAAGGGGATAGGTGCCCGAATATGGGGCCTTTGATTATATGGAATGTGAAGGGCCCGAGACTTTATATAAAAAGGGCCAATCGCAAACGGAACTTCGGGCCCGGTCTTTCAATCAACCCATTGAATATTTCCGATGCGATTGCGCAATCGGGTGTTTTCAATCTAACCATTTTTTATATTAATACGTGATTCTAACGCATTAGACCAAAACTTTGGGAAAAAAAGGGTTTTTGGCTTTACAAAGAAAAAATGTTGATCAGAGGTTTATGACCAGAGGGCTAATCACATCGGAACTTTTTAAAACATGGTAACAGACTTGCGTGCTTTGGATTTTTGCGATGCGATTAGCGCCGAAAGGTTTTAGCGCTTGGTCCTAGGGTGTGGGCATGTGGGGGGAGTGGTTAAGACTTAGCCCAACGGGGCTTAAGTCCTTAGTAAAAAAAACTTGTTTTTTATGAAAATTTTCAGAGTTTTCAATGGATTTGGGGGTTTCGGTATAGTTTAAAAAGGAGTTTTAAACTATGTAAAGATGATTTTCATGACTGGAAGAAGAGGAATCATGAAAATGGAGGAGTTTTATGGAGAAAAAGGGGAGCAAATGAAGGTTATTTTTGAGTGGGAGAAGGGGGAAAATGATGGTTTCTCAGCAGTCTTTTCTCATGAAATTAGCAGAATTTCTGAGTATAAAAAGGCAACAGTAATGAAGATTTTGGATAGAGGCATGAGGCCTTCAAGAGTCTTCAAGAGCCAACACTTTTTAGCGATAAAATTTGTTCCTTGAAGGCTCAAAAAGTTTTAGCCACATTTTTCTCTAACAAATTTTATAGGTGGCTAACAGTGGCTCCACTTGGGGATGATGCCTTCTCGAAGGCATCAAGAACTTCAGACTTGCATTCTCTACGAGGTTGACCTGTGCCTGATCCATTAGGCTGCCCTTCCTTTGCTGGGATGATATTCTCTAAAAACATATTAGCAGCCATGAAAAACAATGGATCTTCATCAATACAAACTTTCTACCTACCCAATCCTACTGATCTAGCATTTTTTCTTCTTTAGAGTGCACTTGGATTGGCAAACTCTTTTCACAACATTTTATTCTTTTGAAAGCAGGAAATATAATCTATTTCTACTCCTTATTTCTCCATGGACTCAGATTAAACAGTTGAGCCCATATGATTCTGTACCTATTCTATCAATCTGTTGGGATTAAACTGTCCAACATACTTTATTTTCTAATTTCTACAATAGAAATTGAAAAGCATTCAAGTCAAGATTGAACAGTCTAACTTGATGATGGTCTATGGCATAGAAACAATCTGCTCCAAGACATTTAATTTTGCAGGAAATCTAAATAAAAAACTGAAGGCTTAAGATCTAAAATTTTTTCATCATGGCCTTCTTTTTCCTTTACATCTCTGTTTTGACTTTTGTTTGAGCTGTTTTCCTTCTATCAACTGGTTCAGATTTTGAGCTGATTAGAACCAGTTTTCTTCGTTTTTGGCTCAAGAAAATAGAACATATTTGAGTCATCTCTCTTCGGAAACTTAGGTTCAGATTTTAAATATGTTTGAACCTTTAATTTCTATCCTAATCTATCTATTGATAAACCAAGATTAAACAGTTTGGAAAATCAAATTCACTATCCTATCAACAGAAAATTTAAAACTAATTAGTCAAGATTAGGCTGTTTGACTAACTAGAAGTGTGTTTTCAGGAGTGGCATTTAAGCTTGCACACCTTCAGATTTGTTTCTCTTTGTTGGTATGGGGCTATACCTTTATTGTTTTGTCAATCTGCCCTCTTTTCTTTCTTTCATTGTTTTTGTATTTTTGATTTTTCTAACTTTGAATGCAATGATGGATGAGATATTTATAATGAAAAAGATAAAAAGTCTGCAAAACATAGCATGGATTAAGAGAAGTAATTTTTGAGCATCCTGCCATTGACAGGACCTCCAAAAAATTCTGCTCCATTCAAATCCTGCAAGAAAAATGCATTGTTACCAGCAGCTGAATGAATAGAGTAAGGGCCAAGCCATAAGTTGCCAAATTTTCCATGCTTGCCCTTGTCTTCCTTCCTTGAGTCCCACTTTAAAATCTTGTCACCGACTTTGAAATTGCTGGCCTTTATTCTTCTATCAAAAATATTTTTAATGTTGTTCTGTTTCTGCAATGCTTTGTTATAAACTTCCTCTCTGGTTTGCTGAAGATGAATTGTCTGATTTATTCTTCTGAGTATGTCATTATCTTCAGTTTTTAACTCTTGAATCAACTTCATTACTGGTACACCAAGATTTTTTGGAAAAATTGCATCAGTACCATACACAAGCTGAAAAGGTGACATGCCAATATATTTCTTCAAAGTCAATCTGTCAGCCCAAAGTGCATGAACTAGCTTTGTATGCCAAGAATTTTTATTGTCTTCCAACAGTTTCTTGATTATGTTCACTAAACTCTTGTTTGAGGATTCTGCAAGTCCATTACCTTGGGGGTAATAGGCCATGGAATTCCCTAATGTTATCTGATATCTATGACAAAATTCAACCATCTTATTTGATCCAAATGCTGCTGCATTATCAGTGATGATATTGGTAGGAAAACCAAATCTAGAGAGAATGTTAATCTCCATGAATTTAATAATAACTAAATCATTGGCCTGCCTACAAGGTATGGCTTCTATCCACTTAGTGAAATAGTCGGTGGCAGTGAGAATCCATATATGCTGGGCAGAAGATGGTGCATGGATTTCTCCTATGAAGTCAAGTCCCCACTGTTGAAATGGGGCTTCAATAGTGATTGGATGCAGAGGTAGGGGTAGCAGCTTTCTTTTTCCTTCAAACAGTTGTCATTTATGACAGGCAATGATCATCTTTTGTATATCAGAAAAACGAGTAGGCCAATAGAAGCTAGCCCTCAAAATTTTGTTGGCTGTTGTCTTCCAGTATAAATGACATCCACACTCTCCTTCATGGAACTTGTGCTTAACCTTCTCTGCATAAAACTTAGGCAAACATTTAAGAAATAGACCACTTGCATTTTTACAATAAAGACCTTTATCTATAATGCAATAGTTTTCAACTTTTAACTTTAGGAATCTTTCCTTTGTCTTTGTCAAACCGGGAGGTGTATTCAAATTAAGCAAAACATAAATAATATCAGCATACCAAGGAGAATTCATAAAATGATCTTCAACTATAGGAGTTGAGAATCCTTCTTGGTCATCCAAAGCATCAATCATATTAATATCAAGAACTTCAAAATTGGATTCAACCATTAATCTAGCTAGACCTTGGCCTTTGATGAGTTTAGTGGGTTTTATCTCTAAATCATATTCAAGGATAACAACAATCCACTTACCTCTCTTACCGTCTGGGTCCTGTGTTAGAATGTCTTTAACAACTGAGTTTGGGACAAAGGAAATGATGTGTGAGTGAAGGATGTACACTCTGAAGTCTTTCAAAGCTTTAACCAAAGCAAAAGCTTGCTTCTCCATAATGTTATACTTTAGAGGGGCATCCCTCAATTCCCTGCTAAAGAATGAAATGGGCTGCTCTTGTCCTTGTGGATTTTTCTGTAAAAGGACAACAGCTATGGAATGTTCTGATGCAAACGAAAAAATATAAAAATCTTTTGAAAAATCAGGACTTATTAGAACCGGTGTTTTGGTTAACACTTGTTTCACTAGCTCAAAGGACTTCTTTGCTTCCACGATCCATTTTACCCCTTGCTCCTTCTTCAACATGTTTGTGATATTCTTAAGAATCTCAGCTAATTTGGGGATGAACCTTCTCAAAAAGTTAATCTTTCCAATGAAAGATTGCAACTCTTTGATGTTTCGAGGATGAGAGATTTGCAATATGGCCTCAATCCTCTTTGGATCTATCTTAATACCCTCTTCTGAAATAATGTGCTCAAGAAGTTTACCTTCTTGGAGACCAAATAGTGTTTTCCTAGGGTTTAAAGATATCCCATACTTTCTGCATTTCTCGAAAACTTTTCTTAAATGTTTTAAATGCTCTTCATCTGTTTTTGAAAACATAGTGACATCATCAAGGTATATAACGATGAATTAGCCCAGTTCGTCCGAGAATGCTATGTACATGGCTCTCTAAAAGGTTGCTCCAGCATTCATTAGACCAAAGGGAATTTTCACATACATGAAGGTGCCCCATGGTGTAGTAAAGGCTGTCTTTAATTGATCAGTAGGGTGAACTAAGATCTGATTGTACCCTGAATAGCCATCCAGCAAAGAAATTATTTTTGAACCAACTACCCTTTGTAATATGTGATCCATCTTGGGTAAAGGGTAGTTGTATTTTAATTAAGCTTTGTTTAAGTCTCTAAAGTCTATACAAAGCCTAATCTCTCCAGTTTTCTTCCTAACTGACACCAGATTAGACACCCACTCAGAATATCTAATAGGGAAAATAATACCAGCATCGTACATTTTCATGATCTCCTTCTAAACCAAAGGCAATTGAACAGGATTTATTCTGCGCAGTTTCTGTTTGAATGGTTTTTGGTTTTCTTTGAGGGGAATTTTGTGCTGTATTATTTTAGTGTCATAGGATTTAAGATCTTCGTAACTCCACGCAAAAACATCAGATAATTATCTAAAAAGCTCTATGTATTTGAGTTTAATGTGAGCTGGTAAAGTCTTAGAAAGTTTAATCATCATAGGTTTAATTTCACTACCTATATTGCACTCTTCCACTTCAGTCTCTACAGGTTCCAGTTTTGGTTTATTTGCCACATCATTAAAATTGAACAACTCTTCTAAAGGGGCCAGATCCTTAGGCAAACTTTCATCCTTAGAGTGCAGAGTTTCTAACTCCTTTGTTTCAAACTCTGCATTCATTTCTGTTTCGTTTTCAAGTTTGCTAGATAACAGTTTTATATTAGCAAGTTCAGGAGATGGTTCTTCTTCACCAAGGAAATTTTATTCACTGCAGTCTGTCTCATAATCTGAGTCCGAACTGTGTGGTTCGAACTCATTTCTGAATTGCATGAAGTCTTCTATTTGTTTGTCTCCGTCAAACACCTACCAATACTTTTTGTTATCAGGCACAACTGGTCTAAATTCTATCTGAGTTTTACAGTATTTGGTTTCATATGGCGTTAAGCATGTTCTAGCTGCAAAGGTTAAATTGTGGGTGGCAATATTTCTTTTTCTTGGGACAAAAATTAATTTGGACTCTTTGAAAGTTTTTAAAAGGTCCATGACATCGTTTCGGTAGGCCCTAAGTCTGGGATGGTTTGCGTTATACTCCCCATTGACTTGCCTAATGACTAACTCTGAATCCCCATGCACATTGATTCTTTTGGCTCCTAACTTCTTCAACAATCGTAAGCCTAAAAGAAGGGATTCATATTCTGTTGTGTTATTTGAACACTGGAAGTTAAATCTACAGGAAATGCTTTCTGTGTTGTTTTTTTCAGTGTTACAAATCCAGACACCTGCACCAGCGTTGGTCTTAGTGAAAGACCCGTCGAAGTGCACACTCCATAGAGGACTAGTTTTAATTTCATCTGTTTGGTGAATGTCCTCTTCAACTACTGTGCTTTCTGATTGTTCTTGAGTATTAGCACTCAGTTGAATTTGTTTCATTTCCTCATATATATTATTGGGTTGAGGATTTCTTTCTTGACTCTCAATGTTTAAAAGCAAAGGACACGTAATTTGTAGCTCAAGACCCGTGTTTTGTTTGCTAGATTTTACAGGCTCAGCAAAATGTTCTGACACACCTACATTATCTTGTTCCTCCTCTCTATTTGTCATTAATCCTGTTATAGTGACTTGTTCACTAAATGTTTCATCGTTAAACATAATAAAAGAATCAATGCCTGTATTTACAGAATAGAGGGAAGAGTTTTGTGGTCTGTCTTGGCTTGTAACTGTGTATTGCATATGGGATTCCCTGTAAAGTCTTCTAGTATGATTGAAAACATGGATGGTCGCATAGGTCATGTCCATCTGCATAGTCCCTTGTAACTTAGCCCCCCATGATCTTGATAACAACATTCCATATTTGGAGGGAACATCAGCCACAACGATATCCATTACTAAGCATTTGGCTGGAATTTGGGCTAAGTTAACACAGAGTTCTTTGATTAATCCTAAACATTTTACTCTTCTTGAGTCAAAGGAGTACAGGTCCTTGTAAGGCCTGGTGATTTCTAAACCAAGGCTCTCCATCACAGCTTTAGGCATTAAATTATGAGAAGACCCGGAATCATGCATAACATTGTGCAAAATTTTTTCATGAAGGTTTAAACTCACATAAAAGGGAGGAACATGTCCCTCTTGATACATACCTTCAATCTTTGGACCAAAAATAAGCTCTGGTTTGTCATCATTAAGATTGACAGTGTCCTCATTCTCTTCAATGTTTAAAGCCTTCAAAATTTGGGTCCTATATACAAGTTGGGCAGCTAACTCTGTCAGGGGAACAGAGATTTTGATTTTGGAAATTTCCTGCTCTAGGTTGAAAGGAATTTGACTTTTTAAAGTGCTGGTCTCAACCTTATTAGCTGTCACTTTATCAGCAATATCAACTTGCTTATTTGTCCTATTTACATTTGACAAAATGGTTTTAACAGGAGCACTATCTGAGATGTTAGTGCTGCTAATGTCTGCACTCTGTTTTTCATTGTTTTGAGTGCCTTTCTCTTTACCATTATCAGAATTTACAACCCCTGTTTTGTACTTTTGTTTGAAAACTTTAAGCTTGGTTGCAGAGTTGTTTTGTAAAGGTTTTTCAAAGGTTTTGTTGTTGGGGGTTTGTTGACTGGTTTTGCTTCTAAGGTCATATTCTCTTTGAGGCTCTATGATGACATTTTCCATGTCTTGATAATAATTTTCATCATCATCTCTTTTGTCATCATAAGGTGTATAAAGACCTTGTCTTATATCATAATTAACCTTGAAGTCATCATTATCTACCCCCAGCATGTTTATATCATCCTCCTATGTTATTTCATTAGTTTCCTCAACCTCACTTACATAGTTTTGATGAAAGGGAGGAGTGATCCGCTGATCATCTTCCCTGGGTCTGTTTGGAGGTTGTTTCCTTCTAAAATTTTGGTTTTGGTTTTGGTTTTTATTTTGAGGAGTAGTTTAGTTTTGACTGGCTTGTGCTCTCTTAATTATACTCATCTATTTCATCATCTCTTCCATCATTCTATCCATCTTTGAGTTGTAAGTAGAGGGTGTAGATTCATCTCTAAAGGATACTCTCTTTTCATTTTTCATTCTTGCTCTCTTCTCTATCAAATTTACTTCCACTGCAAGAGCTCCTTTTTGCATCTCTTCAAGAGTTGCAGAATCTATCTCTCTCAGCTGATAGGCCATCTTAGGGTCAAACCCTTCAGGAAAATTGTTTAAAGCTTAGCCTTGTGGAGGTTTTAGATCTGGGGAAAGGGCATTATACACACTGTTAAATCTAGTACAATAAGCTTGCACACTTTCCCCAGTGTTTCTATGGAGGTTCTTGTAATCAGCGAGGACTTGAAGAGGGTTTTTCTTTACTTCCCATTTGTTTAAGAATGTTTGATGGAAGGCTTGGAGATCATTAATACTATGGGGGGCCAGGCCTTTGAACCATTTTCTAGCTTCTCCCCCCAGACTTTGAGAAAATAGTCTAAGCTTGACAAAATCATCATCAATTTCATTTCTGTCACAGTAGTCATTCATCTTATCCACGTGTTGTGATGCAGTTGTAGCGTTACTAGCATCATATAATGGAATTTTGGACTGATAGTCCTGTGGAAGATTGACTAATGGTACAGGAAGGACTAAGGGTGTTGGCAATATGATGCAGAGTGTTGACCTTGATGGCAACCCACTTGATGAAGATGATGGCAACCTACTTAATGAAGTTGTTCTTGATGCTTGATGTGTTTATTAATGATGTAAATCTGATGTTCTACAAGTAGCTCAGAAGTACCAGAGAAAGAAATATCAGTAAGGGCCAGAACAATGATGAAAAGTGTGTGACACAAAGCATACACGGGTTTGTTTAGGAGAAGTAGTGTATGCACGCGGAAAAGTATGTGCCAAGTCACGTATGCTCAATTGCGCTCTAAAAGAATAAAACCAGGGGTTAATACCATGGTATTGACCCATTGTATTGAGCGCTGGATTGTCTATGTGACCCGTTTAGGAATACCATCGGAAGTGTGGTTTTGTCTCATGGTATTGTCAAAGGCTAGATCTATTTAAGGAGAAGAAATTCATTGTGCAATGGGTGTGCATGAGTCTGGGTTTGAATGGATACTTCACTCTGAAGTATGTTTGAATGGAAAGGGTAACAGTTGAATGATAGATCTTAATTCATAATGCACCTATGAAGAGAATGATGAAGAAGGGTATCTAGATCTGAAATGTATTTGTATTTTCTAGATCTCTTTATGGATTGTTTAGATCTGAGATGAGGCAAACATGTTTTTGAAGTGAAGAGTAAAATCTGAGCTATGCATCTGTTCTGAAGAATTGTGCTGCCCTAAAATGTCTGAAGATCTATACGCTAGTTTGTAACAGAGGAAGCACGTATATACGCGGGTTGTATTAAGCTAAAGCGCGTATGGGTTGTGAAATTAGTTCTGTAATATGTGCAGATGTATACACGGGCTTATATGCATGAAAGCGCGTATATACGCCGGATCAGTGAAAGGAAAGCGCGTATGAAAACTAGGGTTTGCTGAAGTATGTGGTATGAAATGTCTGATCTGTTCTGCTGTTTTACTGCTATCTGTCAATGATGATCTAGATTGTTCGAATATTGATTATGCTGCTATACAGCAAGTTGTTGGTTTGATGAATGTTCCTTGAGCTTAATTGTGTGGGTTGGATCCAGTATGAAAATTGATGAAACGTGGTCCACAAAAGTGTTGAAGGTTGAAGCCTTCAGTCAGTCCCTTCCAGGTGAGGTTGGTAAACAAGAGCAGGGGGTCGTAGCTCCTCTGTGAGGTCGCAACCGAGAGTGTGGGGGTCGTAGCTCCCTTCCGTGAGAGGTCGGTAAACGAGAGCAGGTTGTAGCCTTCCGCGAGAGGTCGGCAACGATGAAAGGTTGTGGTCATGGTGTGGGTGCTCACGTGCCAGTATGAGTTCCAAGGGCCGCACATGGTTGTACATGTTTCTATATATCACAAATATTGAAGACTCGTACGACGACAACATGGTTTTATCCATATCCTTGCTTGGCTTCCCCCTTAAATCTTGGTGTTCAGGTGTGTTTCTCTTATGTGATGTTATATTCTGCTATTACTGCACATATTTGCTGATTATCTAACAAATGCATGAGTGATAAACTGAGTTAAAGATTGTTTCTGAAAAGTGTTTCTAAACGATAAAATAATATCCATATACGCTAGTTTCTTTTGGCATATGCGTGTGTATACACGAGTTGGGCTCATAAAAGTAGCGTATGGAATTCAGTAAAGAAAAATTAAAATATTTCAGTAAGCTCTAAATACTGATTCACCCCCCCGCATTTTTCCCAACAATTGGTATCAGAGAAGGTCCTTCTACAGAAGCTTGATCGCTTGAAGGAGATATGTCACAATGGGAAGGAAGCAAAAGAAGAAGGCTACTCAAAAGGCGATATCTCAGAAAACATGTGCAATAGAAAATGAAGAAGATAAAATAGGTATTGATTGTTGTTCTTGTGATTCACTTTCGTGTACATGCAATGGTGAAGATAGTGAAAGTAACAGTATAAGTCTAGAAGCAAATCTCAAGATCAATGATGAAAGCAATGATTGGAATCAATTTCATAAGAAAGAATCTATCTACAAAGATATGATCTCTAGAATGAATGAACAGAAAGAAATATTGAATGGACAGATAGACAAGTATCAAAAGTTGTATGTTTATGCAACCAATCAAAGTGAAAGACTTGAAGCAGAAATCATCTCTCTCAAAGAAGATCTGGAAAAATCAAATAAGAAGAATGAAGAACCCCCACCATTTGAAAAAGAAGGACTTGAAGCAGAAATCATCTCTCTCAAAGAAGATCTGGAAAAATCAAATAAGAAGAATGAAGAACTGCTACAAACATGTGAAGAACAAGAAAATTGGTTGAAGGAAGAAATTTTAAAATTGAATGATCAAGTAGAAGAAGGAAAAAGGGTCGAAGAAAGCATGAAGAAGCAATGCCAAAAATTGAAGGTTGAGGTAAACATTCTCAAAGGTAAATTAGAAGAAAAGGATAAACTCTTGAGGTTTCAAGATAGTACTAAGATTCTGGACAATATTCTTAGTAATCAAAGGTCTCCTGCTATTAAACTTGGTCTTGGTTTTCATGAAACTGTTAAAGGAGAATCTATTTCACAAGGAAGTGCTAAAGATTCAAAGGATGTCAATGCAAAACCTGAAGAGTTGAAAGAAACAAGAAGTCAACCGACAATCATGAACACTCAAAGGAAATCATTCAATAATGTTGAATGCTTTAAATGTCATAATTATGGGCATGTTGCAGCCAATTGCAGAAGCAGATTGTTTCAGTCACAAACAAACAAATTATACACAAAAAGGTACTCTGGTTTCTTCAAGGGATATTGTTTTTCATGCAGCAAGTATGGTCATAAAGCAGCTGATTGCAATAGAAGGAAGAATATAACAACACATTATGATCCTTATGCTTAATTTTCTGGTCACATAAGATTCTATACTTGTAACAAGTATGGACATGTAGAAAACGAATGCAGGATGAATAGATCTGAGAAATTGGAGAACTTCTAGAACACAATAAGAAAGTTCAAGAAAAGTTGGAAAAAGAAGGAGGACTGGTCAGAAACTTAGGGAATATTGACCCTACTGCAGTCATCCGCTTCTAAATCTTACTTCTCTTAATGACTGCAGGAGTGATGTGAGATAAATTATAGGGATTAGTAATGTATCGTCACAGGGGGAGCGATGTATGGTGATTCCCATGATGGTTTTGGTTATTCTGGTTATGTTTATTTCTGACAGAGCATCTGATGTAAAGAAGACAGGTACAGGTGGTACAAACTCAGGGGGAGATGAAGGAATGTGAAGTTTTCAATGTTTCACTTTCCATACGTGGGTTCTATGAACTAAAG
Organism: Pinus albicaulis; assembly: GCA_034641835.2. NCBI lineage: Eukaryota > Viridiplantae > Streptophyta > Pinopsida > Pinales > Pinaceae > Pinus > Pinus albicaulis. The sequence continues at coordinate 84,061,324 of CM076581.1, read as the reverse complement.
CCGCGTATACACACGAGTTATAGTGGAGACAGTCGCGTATGCATTTATGACAAGAAAAATAGTATGACAAGCTAAAGATCAGGAGCACAGGTTCAGGGGGAGCATCAGTTTGACTACTAATGATTGTATTATTGGCACTGTATCTTCTTATTTCTCAGTTCTAAATGATGATGACATGATACATGGTTTCTTATGATGAGATTATGGATGAGCCTTGTTTGCTTTTTGCTAAAGAGTATTCTTTGTTTTCACACATGGATGACATGGAAGTCTTATGATTTAGAGATAAGGACAGATCATGCAGAGATTGTTGCTGATAACTTGTTGTTGAAAGAGTTTCAGGTTGCACAAGCTAAGGAGGAGCCTTGGTCATATGGAAAGGATGCTTGGATGCACATTTTTCAGGGGGAGCATTAGCCTTGCTGAGCGTAATGCATTGTTGGCATTATGATGATTCTGAAATATGATCTCTCTCTTGAGGTCTTTCTGGTATTGGTCATAAAAAGTCATATTTGTAATTTGATGAAAAGGTCATGTTGAGACCTATGATGTAAAATTGTAATATTAAGTCATGTAAGGACTTGATCAAATATGTAAACCTACTTGGTTGGGTACTTGAGTAAAAACGTGTAAACCCTCTTGGTTGGGTAGTTGAGTCAAATTGTGTAAACCCACTTGGCTGGGTATTTGAGTCTCATATGTAAATACACTTGGTTGGATATTTTATGTAAGTATGAGTCCTTGGTGATAGGAAGGTCATAGAGTCATGTACTTCATTAAAAAAAAATATGTTTGAAGATTCATCATGAACTCAGGGGGAGCATGGTAACTTCAGTGCACATCATATCTACAATGCTCTTCTATCTACATGAGGAGAAAACAACCTTGTGTTGGTTTTGATCCGCCCTTTTCCCTTGATGTCAAAGGGGGAGAGTGACATGGTGTTTGAATAAGGGAGAATATCATTATGCTTAATGTATCTATCTGTTGTGGTGATCAAACACCATCGTGGTTGCCATCAAGTCCAAAGGGGGAGATTGTTGGCAATATGATGCAGAGTGTTGTCCTTGATGGCAACCCACTTGATGAAGATGATGGCAACCTAATTAATGAAGTTGTTCTTGATGCTTGATGAGTTTATTAATGATGTAAATCTGATGTTCTACAAGTAGCTCAGAAGTACCAGAGAAAGAAATATCAGTAAGGGCCAAAACAATGATGAAAAGTGTGTGACACAAAGCATACGCGGGTTTGTTTAGGAGAAGTAGCGTATGCACGCGGAAAAGTACGTGCCAAGTCGCGTATGCTCAATTGCGCTCTAAAAGAATAAAACTAGGGGTTACTACCATGGTATTGACCCATTGTATTGAGCGCTGGATTGTCTATGTGATCCCGTCCAGGAATACCATCGGAAGTTGTGTGGTTTTGGCTCATGGTATTGTCAAAGGCTAGATCTATTTAAGGAGAAGAAATTCATTGAGCAATGAGTGTGCATGATTCTGGGTTTGAATGGATACTTCACTCTGAAGTATGTCTGAATGGAAAGGGTAACAGTTGATTGATAGATCTGAATCTATGATGCACCTATGAAGAAAATGATGAAGAGGGATCTATAGATCTGAAATGTATATGTATCTTCTGGATCTGTTTATGGAATGATTAGATATGTGATCTGGCGAATCTGTGCTGAAGTAAAGAATGAAGATCTGAGTTGTTTATCTGTTCTGGAGAGCTACACTTCCCTAAAATGTCTGAAGATATATACGCAGGTTCGTCGAGGAGAAAGCGCATATATATGCGGCCTGTATTCAGAGAAAGCGCGTATGGGAATTGAAGTTAGCTCTAAAATGTGCGCAGATGTATACACTGGTTGGTATTTGTGAAAGCGCGTATATACGCAGGTTCAGTGAAGAAAAAGCACGTATGTAATTTAGGGTTTGCTGAAGTATGTGGTATAAAATTTCTGATCTGTTCTGCTATTTTACTGCTATCTGTCAATGATGATCTGGGTTGTTCGAATATTGATTATGCTGCTATAGAGAAAGTTGTTGGTTTGATGAATGTTCCTTGAGCTTAATTGTGTGGGTTGGATCCAGTATGAAAATTGATGAAACGTGGTCCACAAAGGTGCTGAAGGTTGAAGCCTTCAGTCAGGGGGTTGTAGCTCCCTTCCACGTGAGGCTGGTAAATGAGAGCAGGGGGTCGTAGCTCCCTTCCAGGTGAGGCTGGTAAACGAGAGCAGGGGGTTGTAGCTCCCTTCCAAGAGAGGCTGGTAAACAAGAGCAGGGGGTTGTAGCTCCCTTCCAGGAGAGGCTGGTAAACGAGAGAAGGTTGTGGCCTTCTGTAGGTGGGTGCCTGCGTGCTGGTATGAGTCTGCGCCAGTACATGGTTGTAACATGTTTTCTATATATCATAAATATTGAAGACTGAGACGACGACAGCGGTGGTTTTCTCCCGACTTGGGTTTCCACCTTAAATCCTGGTGTTCATGTGTGATGCTTATGTGTGATGGTTTATTCTATTATTATTGCACATGCTTACTGTTAACTAAACATCAGATGAATGAATGTTGCAAATATCTAAGTAAAGAAATAAATGCATAATAATATCTCTGTGTATACGCGAGTTGTATGAAGTATATCCACGTGTATACGCGAGTTGGGCTTAGTAAAGTAGCATATGGGTTTTAGAGAAAGAAAAATTAAAAAGTTTTGAGTATGCCCTAAATACTGATTCACCCCCCCCTCTCAGTATTTTTCCCAACAAAGGGAGCATACCATGCTACCATGATATGTGGTGCAGGTGGATTACCAACAGGAAAAGTGGGCTGAAGTGGAGTGGTTTGAACAGTGGATGCAGGGTGAGCAGACGATGGACCAGGAGTAGATTGCTGAGCTGATCTTGGGTCAGAGACACCTAAGTTGTGAAGGAAATGTAAATCAGGAGGTGTTGTTTCTCTGCTGCCAGGATGTTCACTTGTTTCAGGAGATGAAAGTGAAGACTCAGAATCTAACTGATCTAAATCACCAAGAGACCTAGTTCTAAAGGGATTTACTAAGTCAACTTGTGATTGTTGTAGAGCTGAAAGATTTTCAGGGACTGAATTAGCTCTCAAGGGTGATCTAAAAATAGTTGATAATTGAATCCTAGGAGACTTCCTAAGGATAATTTGATCAAATATCTTCATTTGATCAAATATATTTGCTGCGCTGAGGCAAATATCTTCATTTGATCAATAAGTTCGGCCTCTGTTTTGAATTCTTTGAGGCACAGGTGGCACTTATGGTAGCCGAGGAATCAGTTCGCCTCAATTGAGGCGGTGGAGGCCTTTCTGTCAGTTAAACACTTATGATTTTCCTTTGAATGTGTTTTAATTTGGGGGATTAGGCTTTTGATAATCCATATTAGCTTTAATCCCTGCAAATCGGTCTTCAATCTTCTGTTCTGATGTGCTTCGTCTTCAACACTGATACTCTTTAAATCGTGTTGTAATAACAAAGTGTCTTGTCGATGTGCAGGGCCACGCTGGGCTCGTATGGCATCGATGCCCATGACGCATTGATGAAACATGGTGTAGAGCCCCGTGAATGGTTCCCTTTGATAAATAAAAGGCGTGGGAATCGTCATTCCTAGCCTTCGGCTTTCTCTTTAATATAATGGAAAAAACCATTAATCCCTGCAAAATACGAACAAAAATTATAAAATTCTGCATTTTTTCGAAAAAATGCTGCAGAGGGTGAGGGGAGGAGCATAGCCGTTGGATGGCATCATCCAACAGTGGGGATCAGCCTAGAGGAGGTTAAAAAGGAGGGCAGGGGAAGAATAAAACGGAACTATTGATCGCGCAATGATCAATGACGACGATTGATTTGAAAATCCTTTAGTGAAAGGTGGAGGGGGATAAAATAACACGGGAATGAACTGGGATCGTCCGATCTGGACACATGGACAGTCCAGATCCAATCGGAGGATCGTAATCGGGGGCAACACTTAAATGGCGCCGATGTAAATTTGCGATGCGATGAAGCGCTGACTGTCGATCTGAGGATCAGATCAACGGTGGAAAATGAATCGGAGGATTGGCCGATCGGGAGGAACAAGTGAATGCAGCAATTGAAAAATGTGATGCGATGGAGTGCTGGCCGTTTGATCTGAGGATCAGATCAACAGTGGAGATTTGTTTCAACTATGCTCCGACGGAAACCCTTTAATACTTGTGATAACCCAAAGTTTTTTTGTTTTGTTTATAAAATGCAAAGGTCTATGGTATGGGCAGGATGTATATATGAAGGGGATAGGCACCTGACTGCGGGGCCTTTGATTATATGGAATGTGAAGGGCCCGGGACATTATATAAAAAGGGCCAATCGCAATCGAAACTTCGGGCCCGATCTTTCAATCAACCCATTGAATTTTTCCGATGCGATTGCGCGATCGGGTGTTTTCAATCTAACCATTTTTTATATTAATACGTGATTCTAACGCATTAGAAAAAAACGTTGGAAAAAAAAGGGTTTTTTGGCTTTACAAAGAAAAAATGTTTATCGAAGGTTTATGACCAGAGGGCTAATCGCATCGGAACTTTTTAAAACATGGTAACAAACTTGCGTGCTTTGGATTTTTGCGATGCGATTAGCGCTGAAAGGTTTTAGCGCTTGGTCCTAGGGTGTGGGAATGTGGGGGGAGTGGTTAAGACTTAGCCCAAGGGGGCTTAAGTCCTTAGTAAATAAAACTTGTTTTTTATGAAAATTTTCAGAGTTTTCAATGGATTTGGGGGTTTCGGTATAGTTTAAAAAGGATTTTTAAACTATGTAAAGATGATTTTCATGAATGGAAGAAGAATAATCATGAAAATAGAGGAGTTTTATGGAGAAAAAGGGGAGCAAATGAAGGTTAGTTTTGAGTGGGAGAAGGGGGAAAATGATGGTTTCTCAGCAGTATTTTCTCATGAAATTAGCAGAATGTTTGAGTATAAAAAGGCAACAGTAATGAAGATTTTGGACAGAGGCATGAGGCCTTCAAGAGTCTTCAAGAGCCAACACTTTTTAGCGATAGAATTTTTTCCTTGAAGGCTCAAAAAATCTTAGCCACATTTTTCTCTAACAAATTTTATAGGTGGCTAACATCAAGGAAAAATATGCAAAGCTGTTATTCAACATTCAAAGATATTTCACATGTGAAGGCAGGTACCATAGATTTTACACTTATCATTTCAAACTGATGTTGCATTTGACAGGTATGATAACATTAGATTTACCATTTTACTTGCATAGAAGCCTTGACAAAATGGCTGACAAAGTCCAAGCTAAATCTGATGGCTGTGAAACATCTCTATTTCATCATGGTTTGATAAAGTTACTCAGTTTGAATGAGCTTCAGAAAATAAATAGATAATGGTCTTCCTTTTTATTTATGAGTGGATTTGAAATGGAAGCCCTAACCCCAACTAGAAACCCTAATACTATTGGGAATCCTTCACCACCAGTAGCAGAATCCAGTCAACCAGTGGTTAGTAAAGCAAAGAGGTTTGTAAAGTTGAAACCAAGGAAACAGGTTGAAGATAGAACAGAGAAAGCATTAGTGCTTGTTGCCGAAACCCCATCACCTACAAAACAGATAGTAGAAAGGGTCAAAGAAACAAAAAAAAACAAGTGGATAGTAATCAGGAGATCCAGAGAAAGACAAGAAGCCAAGCATCAACATCAAAGGGAAAAGTAGCTGTTTCAGTGACAGAGGACAACCCAATGATGAAAGGCACCCAATGATGAAAGGAAACTTGGATGATATACTTCATGCAATTGATATAGAAGAATCACCTATTGTACTCGCAGATTTCATTGAAGTGGATGAACCCAAACAAAGAAAAATGAAATCAACAAAGAAATTGAAATTTGAAGGTGAGAATGCAACTTTTGTTTTTCAAGCCAGGAAACCTTTAACCAGGCATGAAAAGAAACCCCAAGAAGGCAGTAAAGATATCCAAGTAAATATTGAAGCAGCAAAAGTCCCTAAAGAGGTGGTTGATCTCTCATCACCTATAGTGGAGCATGCGTCCAGCAAGATAATGAAGGGAAAGGAACACATGACAGAGTGTCAACTATGGAAGAAAGGTTGAAGCTAGAAAACCAAGAGATGGAAATGATAAGAAAGAGGGCCAGAAATCACATCATTGAAAAGTGTTGTGAAACCAGCTCCAAAAATAGAAGAAAAGAGATATTAACACCTTAGAAATAAGCCACTTCGAGGGGGCAACCTCCAATACATTACATAAATGAACAATTCTTGGATGATACAAATGTCAAAACCTCCTTTCTATATATAGGAGTCCATGGGGCCACAATGTAATCCTACTCAACCTAAAAATAATAATGTAAGGGCACAATAATAAGAATATGGGGTTACAGCGGTACAACAATAAAAATAAGGGGGCCTACACTAACATAATAAGGGACTACACTATTAATATAGGGACTTAACATGCCCCTCTCCTTCAAACAAGTGTTGTCATCAACACTTGATTATTTATTGATGCTTCTGTATAAAATTATCATCCTCCCATGTGGAATATTCTACAGGAAATTTCTTCCACTTGCTGAGAAAATTTATCGTACTTGTCGAGTTCTTGTTTCTGTGACTACTTCAGAACTTCTTTCGATGTGATGTTGATCTTCCTTTTGTTTCATTAGATTCTGCACCAAAGTTAGGTTATCCTTTGAGAGTTGGAGAACTTGTTGTTGATGCTCGATGTGATCTTCCACTAATTTATCATCCATATTAGCTATTATTAGATCCTTCAAACAATCCAACTTATCCTCCATTTCCTCTTTTAAACTATCTATTTCATCTTTAGTTGCTCTTCGTAAGATTGAATTTTGTTGCACTTGGTACCGTAATTTTGATATCTCATACTGCAATTCTTCCTCTTCATGCGTCATAGTATATCTTTTTTAGGGCTTAATGGGTATGGAATTATTTTCTTGAGGCATTATGGAACCCAATATTGATAAAGATTCTAAAATATGCCCTTGGAATCACTTCAAGCTGCTTTTTCAAACAAGACTTATGCAATTTGGAAAAAAACATACACACATTTTACTTGCTTTTTAGGAGCTCGATATTGAAATTGACATATCCCTATAGTTGCAGATCCTCAATATCTAAAATTCAGCCTTGTAGTAGTCCTCTGAAGCTTCTTTCAAATTCCACAGGTCTAACTTGATTTTGATTCTTCAAGGCAAAGTTATGTCCAATCTCTCACAATAACCTAATTATGGACTGGTTCAGTATATCGTACTTGTACGACTTGCCACGTGTCACTGTTTTCTCCTTTGGCTCTGAAATTTATAGAAAATAAAATAAATTCTGTGTAATTTCAGTCAATTTTTACGGAACTCCAATCCAATGCTCAGAGAGAGAGTTATGAAGATTTTCCCACGATCACTTCTTTGAGATGAAATTTGGAAGCCTGAAAAAGACCTAAATTCCACAGCTTATATCTCCGAAAATATTGTGAACCAAGCTCTGAAATTTTGCGATGACGTTCCTCGGGATTGTTTCTTCGCACTTGAAAAATTTCAGCTTCTGAACCTTCGTAGAAAAAAGGTTATAGCGATAATTCCGCCATGACCTTTTTAAGTGAAATTCAGGAGCCTTAAAAAATCCCTAACTTCCACAGATCATATCTCCGAAAATATTGCAAACCAAAATCTGAAACTTTGTGACGATGTTCCTCAAGATTTCGCCTTCACACTCTAAAATTTTTAGCTTCTGAACCTTTGTATAAAGAACGTTATAGCGAAAATCGCATGATGACTTGTTTGGAGCAGCGAAACCCTAGAATCCAAAGCTCTTATACCAAATGTTGTGAAACCAGCTCCAAAAATAGAAGAAAAGAGATATCAACACCTTATAAATAATCCACTTCGAGGGGGAAACCTCAAATACATTACATAAATGAAAAATTCTTGGATGATACAAATGGCAAAACCTCCTTTCTATATATAGGAGTCCATGGGGCCACAATGTAATCCTAGCCGACCTAACAATAATAATGTAAGGGAAAAATAATAACAATATGGGGATTACAGGGGTACAACAATAACAATAAGGGGGCCTACAATAACATAATAAGGGACTACACTATTAATATAGGGACTTAACAAAAAGACAGAATTCAAGAGGATGGAGGCTGTTTGGGAAGGTCAAACAATTGCTAGGTCATAGATCCCAAACAGTGCAAAGCAGTTTTTTACATGGACAGTTCCAACCATTAAAGAAGAAAAATTTGTTATAGTGATCAAAATCCATTGGACAGTGAGTAATATAAAGCTAAGAGGCCCAGTGGAGGATTTGGAGCTACAATTAAAATAGTCTCAAGATGAACTAAAGAGGAGAGGTACAAAATGACAAATTCAAAGCAAACTCAAAATGGAAAATGAGGATTAAATTTTATGAAGGTTATGTTTTTAGTTCATATAACTGATGTTTTTTATGAGGCCAATGATTTTCTAAATTTTAGCATCTTTTTGTTTCAAAATTTGAAGAAAAACTGGTTAAAACTTCTTACACACAGTTTCGTAGCGCATGTAGTGCAAAAAGGGTGAAATGCACTACGAAACTATTGTAGCAGCTTTTTCACCCTTTTCTTATCAAAATTTGGAGGAAAGACCATGTATTTTGACTTGAAATTTCTAAGGAAGCTATGTCAAGTGAATATAAAAGTAACCCTGAAGGAAAGGAAGCTAAATTTTGAAGGAAAATGGGTAAAAATATTGCGCTACGAAACTGTGCTGCTTCCGTAGCGCAGGTCTGTTTTCACTATTTTGAGAAGTTCAAAGTGGTTTTTACACAATTGGCATGAAGGTATGACTTGGGAAATATGCTAATCATGTTCCTGACATCAATTAGCCTCGAAGTTATGGGTTAGAAGTGGTCAAAATATCTCAAGAAACTAAAAGATTCCTAAGCCTAAAAACAGCGGAGCAGTTTCCTAATTTGCAGGAGATCAACATCATCAGCATTATGGTCATAATAGGTTGGAACTCATCATCAAGATTTGACTTAATTGAAATATCGGTGGAAAATGATGTAATTAAGTTTAGATAAAGCTGTTTTGAGTGGAATCAAAAGAGTTCTAATTCTATTTGCAATAGGACTCTATATTAGTTTTACAGTTGTGTTTGTAATAAATACCATGTTTATAGTTAGAATAGGTGTCAAGGCATAGGAATTCGATGTATCTAGTTGTGGATAAGCTTATATTATGATGTAAATGATCTATAAAATATCAAGGAGTTGAAATAGAAAGGGTTGGACATTTGTTAGCAAAAAGAATTTGTTTATTGTAAGTGACTGTTTTTGGCTTAATATAGAATTTCTACTTTGACAACTCAAGATTCATAAAAAATTCTTGTATGTTCTTGTTCTGATGGAATATTTTAAATATTATATTGCAGTGGTGTTTTCTTATGTTACTCAGAATTCATCAATGATGCTCTGACTTCCTTCATAGACAAACTGATTGTGTGTTTCACTCTTCTACATGTGTATTCCTTGACTTGAACTCTGATATGCCTTGACTTCCATGCTAGGTAGATTGTTTTGGTTTTGCTGAAGCTATTATGACTCCATAAGCCCAATATACACTTTATAATGTGATTTACAACCAGTTTATATCATTTATCTGCTTTTATCCCATATAGAGTTAGCCATCTACATATTTATCAAAGATCATCGAACCTTGAGAGAGCCCTCTCAGGTTGAGGAGGTTAAGCCTCAACCAAAAGATTGGTCTGAAACAGTTACATGAGATTAACTTGATTGGAAGCCTATTAGGTCTGATTTTGTGATAACATTTTGGTGCATCTGCCGGGAGTCTAAAGATTATACTTTCCCTAGATTTTGAAGCTGAACTTCTGAAGGTAGCAGGAGCTCAGAAAGATTTTCGAGGTTGCATCTACCTTGGTGGCTCCATTTAAAGTTTATATGTTCAAAGGTGGCTTCGAGAAGGAGATACACGAGGAGTAATCCTGACCTAGATCCACCTACTATCGTGGACAATCCAAACACCATTTCAAGAGGCAGTCAATGCATTTATGAAATATTAGGTACTCCATCTCATTCGAAATCCTTGTCCTCTGAAATATCAAGAAGTCTTGAAGACAAAAGAGTTGATGATAAAATTCATGAGGTTTTGTTTAGATCAGAAAATGAAAGGGAGCTAATTGAAATTATCTTATACTTACATAAGAGAGGAATTGACACCTCAACTCTAGTAACACAGGAAGAAAAATAGGAATTCTGGGAAGCTGTCACTTCCGAGTTGTTGTTGGAAAGAGAGTTAGATAAATTGAAGGAGCTTTATCATTTTGAAGTATTGTTGAAAAGTAAAGCTAGTTTACCTCTTCCCAACTGGAGCTCAATTGTTAGTGGCTTACAAAGACCTAGCAGTCCTCCTCATAGCAGTTTGTCATCCACTGTTTCTACCTTTCCTAAATTTTCCATAGTACCTCTGACCATGGCTGGAAATCCACCTGCTAAACCTGCTAGATACGCCCCTCTTGTCCTTCCTGATGTCTTACATGACCTCCCTAGTAAATATGCTGCTAGAATTAAAACCTGGGGAAGTGATGAAGACATTACAACAAATGATAATGTAGATAAATTTAATGAATTTATAGATAGGGAGGAGGTTGATCATGAAGATGTTAAACTAAGATTGTTTTCTCAGAGTTTCACTGGTCAGGTTAAGAAGTGGTATAAAGCTCTTACTCCTAGAAGCATTCATGATTGGAATGAATTTGAAGATGTTTTCCTAAGAAAATGGGGAAATATAACTAACCCAGTACAAGCCCTCATTGAGTATAATACTTTTAAGAGAGTTTTTGATGAAACTATCCAAAAAATTTCAAAAATTTTTAATAAAGTGTTAGATTCTATTCCTACCCGTTTGAAACCACCAAAAGCTTTAGCTCAAATGAGGTATGCTGAATCTTTTGACTATGAGTTTTCCATACTGTTGAGAGAAAGAGAATCCCCTACACTTGCTGAAATGAAAAATGATGCTGTGAAACTAGAGGTTAATTTGATAGCAGCTAAAAATTCAAAACTGGGTAAGGCTAAGTTGAAAGAATAAGAGAAACCTTCATCCTCTACCTCTCAAGACAAACTGGATTCAATCATGAAAACAATGGAAAAATTGATGGATAGGTTGGCCCTTGTGAATACCTCTGCTCCTCCTGCACAACATGAACCTAAATTTAGAAACCCTTAGTTCAGGAGACCACAGAATTAGCAAAGACCAAGGGAGAATAGAAATCAACAACCTGATCCTCCAGTGGGACCTCCTTTTCAGTAGAATTTGGTTGATGAAGAAGATGACCTTGAAGTTCCTGAGGAGTCTATTCATTGTTTTGATGAAGAAATTTCGGAAATTTTCTTGACTAAGGAAGAACATGATCAATCAAATCAAAACAATCATGAAGAAGAAAGATCAGACTATCTAAAGGGGTATCAACATGCTATTTTTGAGATGCAAAAACAATATAATCTCAGATATAGGAATGTGCCTATCATTGCAAACAAAACAAAACCTAAGAAGGATGCACCTAAGGTCGCTGACGGCAAGAAGGATTCTCCTAAGGTTGTTGAAGGTAAGAAAGATGCACCAGATGTTCCTCCTACCAAAGAAATTGGAAAATCTATTTCTGTTTTCAATCTTGAGAATGAAATTTCTAAGATAAAAATATCAGTCCCTTTTGGTGATATTCTCAAGGTAGAAGAATATAGAAGAAAGATTGTTAAAATGCTAAACTCACAACCAGGAGCTGTTGATATCTTGAATGTATTAGAAGATCATCCGACCATGTATTTGGGTCCAAGGCTAGAAGATGAATAGAATGAGGAAGTCCCTCCTTTTTATGTGAGCCTTAGCATTCATGACGTGACATTGCACATTGCTATGTTGGATTTAGGGGCCTCTCACAATCTTATGCCCAAATTAATAATGGAAAGAATGGGGTTAGAAATAACTATGCCATATAAAGATTTGTTTTCTTTTGATTCAAAAAGAGTTCAATGCATTGGTATAATCAAGGATGTTGTTGTTGGTCTAACGAAAGTTCCTGCTAAGACTGTAGTCATGGACATTGTAGTAGCAGACATTCCACCAAAGTTTGGTATGTTGTTTTCAAGGTCATGGGCAACAAAAATTAAAGGTAAAATGCAAATGGATCTTACTTATGCTACCATTCTAGTCTTTGGGGAGAAAAGAAGATTGTATCGAGAGACAAGGATGGCCTACATGGTGAGTAGTAAGGATACACCCAAAACTTTCCAATTTACGCTCTTGATACTGAACTTGGTTCCGCTATTCTTTTCAATGAATTGAATAATGAAGAGGAAGAAGAAAGGAAAGTATAAAATCAGAGTTCTGATATTCAACAGTCTGAAAATGATCAAGCAGAAGGTTAGCAAGTCGACAATAAAGAGAAAGAAGGTTGGTGTTCATTTCATTTTGATGGATCAGCAGGCAGAGAAGGAGGAGGAGCAGGGATCTGGATTAGAAATCCAAGTGATGAGAGTAAGTTCTTTTCCTATAAACTGAACTTTGATTGCATGAAAAACATGGATGAATATGAATCCTTGATTTTGGGTCTAGAAGCGTTGAAAAGAATGAATACTCAAAACATTTCTATTTTTCGAGATTCAGAAATAGTCATAAAACAGATTGAGGGTGTTTATCAAACAAAGGACACAAGGATGAAAGAATATATGAATTTGGTTTTGGAAATGTTAAAAAATTTCAAGCTTATTCATTCATAGTCAAAACTAGAGAACAAACTCCATTGTTGACTCTCTTGCTGTCTCTGCAAGTCTTTTCATTATTCCTATGCACTCCACAGAGAAGTATGAAGTTGAGGTCCGCCATAGGCCAGCCACCCTTGATAATGTTACTCATTGGAAATATTTTGAGGATGATCAACAGGTGAAAAAATTTATTGAGCTGAAAGAAGAGTTTGAAAATGTACAAGTAGATCAACAAAATATGTTGGCTGAATCTAAAGGGAATTCTAAAGTTTTGCAACTAAAGAATAATTCCATACCAAAGGGACTCATACCTCTAGAAAAACCTTTTGATCATAATGATGTTTTTAAATCCCTTAAAATACAAGCTGATGATGAAGAAGTTCAGAGTTGTAACCTTGGTACTATAACAATGCCCAAGATGATTAAACTTTAAAAATTTCTTTCAGCTGATATGAAGTTTAAGTATGTTGAAATGATGAAAAGATTCATAGATGTCTTTTCTTGGAACTATGCTGATTTGAAAGAATATGATCTCGCCATTATCAGCATACTATTCCCATAAAAGAAAATGAAATACCTTTCAAGTAGAAGCTAATGAGGATCAACCCACTTCTCATGCATTTGATTGAGAAGGAGGTTAAAAAGCTCTTTGATGCTAAAATCATAGTCCTAATCATATTTTCAAATTGGATTGCAAATTTGGTTCCGGTTAGGAAGAAGAGTGGAGAAATCAGAATATGCATTGACTTCAGAAATTTGAATAAAGCTTCCCTGAAATATAATTATCCTCTCCCAAAGATGGATCAAATTTTGAAAACTATTGTGGGTTCTCAGAGAATGTCTATGCTTGATGGTTTTTCAGGTTATAATAAGATCCTTGTGCATCCTGACGATCAGGAAAAAACAACCTTTACTACACCATGGGGAACTTTTATGTATGCCAAGATGAAATTCGGTCTCATGAATGCAAGAGATACCTTTCAGAGGACAATGGTAATTGCAGTTTCTGAAGATAAAGACAAGATGGTGGTTATGTATATTGATGACATAACAGTCTTCTCAAGGAAGGAAGCAGATCACTTGAAACACTTGGAAAGGATTCTGCTGAAATGTAGAAGTTTTGGCATCTCTCTAAATCCCACCAAAAGTATTTTTGCTTTAACTTCAGATAAATTACTTGGGCATATCATTTCTAAAGATGGGATTAATATTGATCCAAGAAGGGTCAATGCAATTCAGAAGGTGGAGTTGCCAAGAAGTAGGAAGGAGATTCAATATATTCTTGGAAAGGTAAATTTTGTAAGGCGATTTATTGCTAATTTTGCTAAGATTGTGAAGGACATAACAAGGATGCTAAAGAAGGGAGTTGATATTAAGTGGACAACGGAGGCAAGAAACTCATTTGAAGAGATCAAAAGAGCACTCACACAAGCACCAGTATTGATCAGCCCATACTTCTCAAAGGAATTTCTGGTTTTTACCTTTGCATTAGAGAATACTATCGCTGGAGTTTTGCTACAAAAAGGACATAAAGGTATTGAGCAGCTGATTTCTTTCTTTAGTAGGACATTAGCCAATTGTGAGCTGAAGTATAATATCTTAGAAAAGCAAGCTTATGCTTTGGTGAAGGCTATTAAAGATTTCAGAATTTATATTCTGCATTCTCATATTGTGGTGTTTGTTCCTAATAATGTTGTGAAAGACATCCTCACTTAAGCCAAACCTGATGGTAAGAGGGGGAAATGGATTGCCAAGTTGCTAGAATATGATATAGAGATTAAACCAAAAAAAACGATCAAAGGGAAAGGCTTGGAAAAGCTGATGGCATAGTCAAAATTTGACTGTCTTGATATAAATTGGATTGCAGAAATATCATAAATTTCAGATGATGAGGAGGAACTAGTTCTTATTGAAGAAAAATATATCACCTCAGATTGGTACAAGGAAGTTTTTTTTGTCCTGCAACACCATAAAGCACCTGATTATTTAACAAAGTCCAAAGCAAGGTTTCTTAAGCTGAAATATTTGAGATACTTTATATTTGACAGAAATCTGTTTTGGAAGGATACTGGTGGAATTTTGCTGAATTTCTTGCTGGAGGAGGAGGTTGATAAAGTGATTGAGGAGTTTCACAAAGGGGATTTTGGAGGTCACCATTATTGGTCTACAATGTTTAACGATGTATAAAAGAGGGTTGCTGCCTGTCATGAATGCCATATTTTCGAGGGTAAGAAGAAACTTGTACCCTTACCTTTGATGCCTATTTATGTAGAAGCGCCATTTTAGCAGTGGAGACTATATTTTATAGGGGAGATTCATCCATCATCTTCAGGTCAACATCGTTGGATTCTTACAATGACTAATTACTTCACCAAATGGATTGAAGCAATCCCAACTAGGCAAGAACATGATTCTGTGATTATTTATTTCTTAGAAAATAATATCTTGTCTAGGTTTGGGTGCCCCATGAAGATTATAACTGATAATGCACAGGCATTCAAGTCTAAGAAGCTGATCAATTTTTTTCATCAATATCATATTACTCTCGGGCATTCTACTGCATACTATCTGCAAGGAAACGGCCTTGCCAAATCTTCTAACAAGAGCATTGTAAGGATCATTAAAAAGGTGTTGCAGGAGAATAAGAAGGCTTGCCATTTGAAGCTGAAGTATGCCTTATGGGCTGACAGGATATGCACAAAGAGGTCAATCAGAACTTCACTATATGAATTGGTGTATGTCGCTGAGGATATTTTTCCTACATCACTAGGGGTACCTGTTATGAAGCTGATTCAAGGGTTGGAAGAGGAACCAAATGCAATCTAGAGGAGAATTAATCAGCTGATAGCTCTGCAAGAGAAAAGGAATGAAGTTTATGACAGAAATCTGTTGAAAATGCAACAAGATGATGGAGCTTAGTGAAATGAAGTCGCCTTCACTAAGTGGGCCCGTAGGCTATTTTTGGCGCAAAGTCTATTTTTAGACTATGTATATTTTTAGACATATGGATCATGGTCTATGAGTTTCAGGATGCTATTTATGGATGATTGGTCATGTTGGTAAAAATAGATGGACCTCTATTTTTAGACATTGGGTGGAATCTATTTTTAGACTGCCGGGCTAAAAATAGAACAGTTGAATATTATTAACCCTTAATAATATTTAGACTATAAACATTATCTTATCCTCTTGGAGCACTTCAGTTTGATGCTTGGATGTGGCACATGCAACTGACAGAAGGAAATACGCTTTTCCTAAGGGTTAGTTGAGCTATTTCATGGTTGACTTCAGTTAGAACTCAAGTGGCAGAGTTTGGTGGAGTTGATGAGACAGTTGGTGGAGTTGTGTTCTGCTTAACTTAGTTGAACTAGTTGTATTTAGTCTAACTGAAAAATACACTAGTGATGAGTGGTGTGAATTAATTATTAATTAATTCACTAATTATTAACTCATAAATCAACTAAAGAACACATCAGTTAACTGCAATGCATGGACAGTTCAGTGGAGACCAGTGCTAGAGGTGGGTGAAAGGGTGAGTCTACTATCAGTTGTGACTATGGCTGTGCATGAGATTTGCACACACATTGATTGAGATTTCCAATGAGGATTGCGCAGTACAAGCCAGTGGGATTCAAACTTGGATCTCATCATTATTCATCTTGGATTGCGTAGTAGAGGCAGGCAGACAGGTGGAAGAGATTTGAACTTGTGACTTGTTCATATCTGAGCTAGTTTGTGTGTAGCATGTGAGATAGTGCTGAGAGCTGTGAGGAGCTTTGTGCTATGTATTGTTACATGTTTTCTATCATTATAATATACAGATAGTTGGGGGTTTTCAGCTGTAAGCTTTCCCCATTACATACTGTGTTATATGTGTGCTTGATTATGTTTTAATGTGCGCATGCGACTGCTTCTATTTCCGCAAATTGATGATAAATTGTAGAAGAGGTTATGTATTATGCATGAAGCTTAAATAGTGTGTAATCAGGATAATCTCGGTGAATAATTTAGCTATTATTCAAATTTCTACATGGTATCAGAGCGAAATTGATCATCAGATCTATTACAGTGATTACAATTTATTTCGGTAGACAGAGTCTGTAAGCGGGCCAGGTAGCCTCTGGATCCATCCTTTCCTTGAAAGGTGATATATCCAGTAAATTCCCCTATAGTCGATCTCTGTGCTAGAAATAATTTTTTCTCACATATCAGAAGCGGTTGAGTTTTGAGCTGGTGGAATTCAAATTTGCAGAAGAGTTTTCTTGGTGTCGAAGTTGAAATGTCTTTCAACGGATTGCGACTGGAGTATGCCCTTGAGGGCAGCTCGAATTATGTTGCATTGAAGGACAGGATGGAGGCAGTGTTAGATGACAATGGGTTGAAGAAGTTGATAGATGTTGAAGTCCTAAAGCCTACTGATGCTGCTCAAGTTGAGGCTTGGCAAAAGAAGACAGCAAAATGTCGAAGGATTCTGTTGGAGGGCGTGAAGGATCACATTGTATCCAACCTGCATGGAAAAAATTCTCCACACTTGATGTGGAAAGCGTTGACATATTTATTCCAAAGCAAGAGTGACCAGAGGAAGTTGGTGCTCAAGGATAAACTCAGAAACATAAAGATGGAGAAAGGCGACATTATACTCAAGTACCTCACGAAGTTCACCTAATGCAGGGATGAGCTGGGAAGTGTGGGGGTGACTATAGATGCAGAGGAATTGGTGGACTTGGCTCTACTTGGTCTTCTGAAGAGTTGGCATTCCTATCAGGACTTTTTCAATGGTCGGGAGAAATTGCCAGGATGGGAGCGACTTTGGTCGGATCTCATGCAAGAGGAGATAAGGCGGAGTACCAGGGACAGACCTTCATCAAAGGCATATGATGAAGAAAATTGCTCTTTGGCTACAAAAGAAAAGAAGGGGAAGAGCAAGAAATCTTCTCATTCCGGTGCAAAAGGCAAGAAGAAAGACATGTCCAAGGTGAAGTGCTTTCACTGTCACCAGCACGGACATTATGCCACAAATTGTCCGCAAAAGAAGAAAAATAAGCATGCTGCTGGATCTGCAGTGGGAGAGGCCTTAGCCTTGCAGTTTGAGCTGGTTTTTTCGCTGATCGCATGCTTGGTATCAAGAGTGATGGGATCAGTATGGTTCTTGGATAGTGGTGCGTCTTTTCACATGACAGGAGATAGAGATTTATTTTCAGATCTGGATGAGAAAGATCTTGGAGTGCACATCGAGATGGGCGATGATGGTAGATACAGTGCGACCGGTATCGGTACCATTTCCTTTGAGAGGGAGTCTGGTAAACCCTTCGTATTGAAGGAAGTGATGCATGTTCCAGGATTGAAGAAGAATATTATCTATGTGGCGATGTTAGAAGACAAGGCATATGATTTTGTCTTCAGCGAGAGAAAGGCTTTCCTGCACAGTAAGACAACTGGAGAAAACTGGAAGATAGGGGTTCGAGTCAAGAAACTTTATCAATTGCAAGTAGATGGATGTGCAGCAATGGCATGCAACGCAGAAGGAGTGGTGAGCCGGGATGATGGCGAGCTGTGGCACCGGAGATTGGGCCACCTTCACCATGGAGCTTTGAAGATACTGCAGCAGATTACCGGCTTCTCATGTTCTCACGCGTACTCTCACAGCAAGGGGTGTATCAGGGAAAATTTGTAGCCACCTTTCAGCTTGAAGGACAGTCACGTTAAGGGGGAGCATGAGAGACCACACAAATGCAGGACCTTTCGCAGCTTCGGGACAACAGTGTTGTTAGTTATTACGTGCAGATCTTTGTTTGGGATTATTTTGGTGCCGGGATCTTCTTCATGCGAAGAAGAGCGAGACATACTCAAAGTTCTGCGAGTCTGCTACAATCGGTTGAGAAGTAACGGGGGGAAGCATGTGAAGTTGCCTAGAGCGATAATGGTGGTGAACTATCATCCAAGCAATTCAAGGACTTTTCAACAAGTAAAGCACCGGAGGAGAGCCTTACAGCACCCTACAACCCGTCACAGTAACGGGGTGGCTGAGCGGAAGAACACAACGATCGTGGGTGCTGCACGGGCGATGTTGCATGATCAGGGCCTACCCCTTCACTTGTGGGCTGAGGCATGCAATACAGCAGTGTATGTGCAGAACCGTTGTCCCCACAAGGTTCTTGGCATGAGTACACCAGAGGAGGCTTATTCTGGCAAGAGGCCTGATATTTCCCATTTGCGGATTTTTGGTTCAATTGCCTGGCGGCATGTACCAAGGACGGCCAGGAAGCTGGAGTCAATTGTGAGTTGGGCATATTTGTGTACACCGATACACCCCACAACTATCGTGTGTATTTTCCAGACAGTCGCAAGACTGTTGTGCGACGGGATATCAAATTTCATGAGGAGAAAGCCATGAAGTGTTCGCTTGAGAGGGAGCCACACTTGCATGCAGATGAGGAGCTATTAGTTCCTAAGGATGAGCTTTAGGATGTGGATCAGCCACAAGAGGAAGTTAATGGAGTGGAAGAGACCATTCATGCAGCGCCAACCATCAGAGGGAAGAAGCGCACTACGAGGAAAATTTGAGCAACTGGCTCAAGATGCAGAGAAGGTTGTAGGACCACCTACAGCACAGCGCAGACAGAGACAGTCACCAGACCGGTACACTGGATACATGGCTCTTGTGAGCAAATGTGTCGTGACAGAGCCATCCTCTTTCGAGGAAGCTGTGGAGGACTCCGCATGGGTAGAGGCCATGGTGGAAGAGTATGATTCGATTGTCAGAAGCAGTGCATGGGAGATTGTCCCAAGACTGGAGGGGAAATCAGTGGTGGGTTCGAGATGGATCTACAAAGTGAAGCAGGCAGCTGACGGGAGTGTGGAGAAGTATAAGGCAAGATTTGTTGCCCGAGGCTTCTCACAGATATAGGGGATCGATTATGAGGAGACCTTTGCACCTGTCGCAAGGTATTCCTCCATACGGACGATCCTAGCTCTCTCAGCGCAGATGGGGTGGCACATTCATCAGATGGATGTGAAGACTGCGTTCCTCAACGGAGTCATTGAGGAGGAGGTGTATATAGAGCAGCCCGAAGGTTTCGAGATCTTCAGCAGTGAGTCGCATGTGTGCAGGCTCAAGAGAGCACTGTATGGGTTGAAACAAGCACCTCGTGCTTGGTACACACGGATAGACAGTTATTTCACCGGACTTGGATTCTCCAAGAGTGAGGCGGATCCTAACCTGTACCAGATTGTGGTGGAGGGTAAGTTGCTGATCATTGCACTTTATGTAGATGATTTGATTTTGACGGGTGATGAGCTGTTGATACTTTCATGTAAGGAGGATCTTGATAGAGAGTTTGAGATGAAGGACTTGGGCCTCCTTCATTATTTCCTGGGATTGGAAATTTGGCAGCACAGTGATGGACTGTTTGTTTCTCAGGGTAAGTATGCCCGAGAGATACTGGAGAAGTTCAACATGCATGGCTGCAAGCCTGTTGATACTCCTCTTCTTGGAGGTTGGAGGAAGGAGGATGCTACTTCATCGGAGGTAGTGGATGCCACTGTTTATCGACAGTTGGTGGGGTCGCTTATGTATCTGGTCAATACACGACCCGATATATGCTATGCTGTTAACCAGCTGTCACAAGCTATGGTTAAGCCTACCAAGATCTTCTGGAAGGCAGGCAAGCATGTATTGTGTTATCTTAGAGGCACATCGGGATATGGTTTGTGGTACAGACAGGAGGATGAGGTGAAGCTATGTGGCTTCACGGATGCAGATTGGGCAGGGAGCCCAACGGACATAAAGAGCACATCTGGAGGGATCTTCAGTATCGGGTCGACAACAATTTCTTGGTACAGCAGGAAGTAGAGATCCGTGGCACTCAGTTCAGTAGAGGCTGAGTATATGGCATCAAGCTTGGCTACATGCGAGGCCATATGGATGAGGAAGATCCTGGTCGGGTTGTTCGGGTCACACTTGGAGCCTACTGTGATTTATTGTGATAACCAGAGTTGCATTAAACTCTTGGCTAATCCAGTATTTCATGATATATCCAAACACATCGACATCAGGTACCATCATATCAGATATTGTGTGCAGCGGAGAATCATGTTACTTTCATACATTCCCACGGAGGATTAGGATGCTGATATCTTGACGAAGGCGCTCACCAGGAGAAAATTTGAATACCACAGAGGCAGGATAGGGGTTGCAGATAATCCATATCTTGTTGAGAGGGAGTTTTGAAAATGCAACAAGATGATGGAGCTTAGTTAAATGAAGTCGCCTTCACTAAGTGGGCCCGCAGGCTATTTTTGGCGCAAAGTCTATTTTTAGACTATGTCTATTTTTAGACATATGGATCATGGTCTATGAGTTGCGGGATGCTATTTATGGATGATTGGTCGAGTTGGTAAAAATAGATGGACCTCTATTTTTAGACATTGGGCGGTTTCTATTTTTAGACTGTCGAGCTAAAAATAGAACAGTCAAATATTATTAACCCTTAATAATATTTAGACTATAAAAATTATCTTATCCTCTTGGAGCACTTCAGTTTGATGCTTGGATGTGGCACATGCAGCTGACAAAAGGAAATACGCTTTTCCTAAGGGTTAGTTGAGCTATTGCATGGTTGACTTCAGTTAGAACTCATGTGGCAGAATTTGGTGGAGTTGATGAGACAGTTGGTGGAGTTGTGTTCGGTTTAACTTAGTTGAACTAGTTGTATTTAGTCTAACTGAAAAATACACTAGTGATGAGTGGTGTGAATTAATTATAAATTAATTCACTAATTATTAACTCATAAATCAACTAAAGAACACATCAGTTAACTGCAATGCATGGACAGTTCAGTGGAGACCAGTGTTAGAGGTGGGTGAAAGGGTGAGTCTACTATCAGTTGTGACTATAGCTGTGCATGATATTTGCACACACATTGATTGAGATTGCTAATGAGGATTGCGCAGTACAAGCCAGTGGGATTCGAACTTGGATCTCATCATTATTCATCTTGGATTGCGCAGTAGAGGCAGAGAAACTTGTGGAGGAGATTTGAACTTGTGACTTGTTCCATATCTGAGCTAGTTTGTGTGTAGCATGTGAGATAGTGCTGAGAGATGTGAGGAGCTTTGTGCTATGTATTGTTACATGTTCTCTATCATTATAATATACAGATAGTTGGGGGTTTTCAGCTATAAGCTTTCCCCATTACATATTGTGTTATATGTGTGCTTGATTATGTTTTAATGTGCGCATGCGACTGCTTCTATTTCCGCATATTGATGATCAATTGTAGAAGAGGTTATGTATTATGCATGAAGCTTAAATAGTGTGTAATTAGGATAATCTCGGTGAATAATTTAGCTATTATTCAAATTTCTACATCAACAATCTCAAAACAAAATCAAGAGGAAATTTTATAAGAAGATCAAGGAAGAGTGTTGGAAAAATACTGAGAGGGGGGGGGGGGGGGTGAATCGATGTTAGAGGTTACTCGACATCTTTTGGTTTTTCAATATTTAGTAACCCATACGCTACTTTGCGAAAGCCACTCGCGTATATACGCGGATACCCTTTGCGGAACTCGCGTATGCCTACATAGATATTAATAAACAAACAGATTCTTCACTTAGATCCTTGCATGTATTCTTTATCGGATGTTTATATGAAATATGAGTAGACATGTGCGAGAATATGAGAATGGGGAAACATCACACAAAGCATCACACATGAACTACATGATTTTTAGGTGGAAACCCAAGTTGGGAGAAAACCACGGCTAACGTTGTCTCGGCCTTCAATATTTTATTATAGAGAAAGATTTCTTACAATCATGTCTTGGTGCGGACTTATACCAGCACGGGCGGCCCACTGCGAAGGCTACCACATTCTCTCGTTTACCGGCCTCACGGAGGAGCTATTTGCTCTCGTTTACCAGTCTCACCTGGAAGGGAGCTACTACCCCCTGATATTAGTACCAGCCTCTGCTGACAGAAATCTTCTATTATCAGACTGAAGGCATCAACCCTCAGATCCACTACAGACCATGTTTCATCAATTTTCAAACTGGATCCAACAGCTCCAACACCTCCCTTCACTCTTCAACAAACATACTTTTCCCAATGCTACAAACAGAACAGTGAACCCACTGAAACCATCATATCAGAGTTAACCCAGACTTTAGAACAGACATCCAAAGACACATTCAACTTTGAGGAATCATCAGTTCAGATATGATACGCGCTTTTCTTTAGATGGATCCACGTATATATTCGCCTTTACTGAAGACAACCCGCGTATTCATTCGTGCAATTTTTCAAGAAAACCCTAACAGGTCATACGCTCCATTTTTGAAATAGATCCGCGTATATATGCACCTTCATTGAAGCGAACCTGCATATAGATCTATAAAAGATAAAATTTGCAGAACAGACAAGATCTATGAACTTACCCAGATTTCTTCAACTTCTTTTAACAGATTTGCGCCAAGTCTTCATCACTTCTTTTCAGATCATCCAAGGGTTTTTCCATTTCAAGATCTAGAGATCTTGAACCTTCATAGATACATTAAAGAATCAGATCTATCAATTAAGAGCAAAGTTCCATCATGCAGATATACTTCAGAGTGAATTATTCATTAAAGCCCAGACACATGCACACTGCACCCATACTTTGCACAATGAATTTCTTCTCTTTATATAGGTTTATCCTTTTTCAATACCATGAGCCAAAACCACATTACTTCCGATGGTATTCACGAATGAGGTCATGAGCAGATATTCTCCAATACAATGGGTCGATACCATGGTGGTTACCCCTGGTTTTGCATTTTATGAGCGCTTTTGCCCATACGCAACTTGGCACGTTATTTTCCGCGTGCATACGCGAAGATACAGTCGCGTATGCCTTGAGACATACTCTTTTCATCATAGATCTAACATACTATCTTGAATTCCTTGCAACATTATCTTTTGTACTCAGCATGCTTCCATCAGATTTACATCATTTAACGGGTTCATCCAAGACATATTCTATAAGAGAATAACTTCATCAAGTAGGTTGCCATCCTCTTCATCAAGTGGGTTGCCATCAAGGATAACACTCAGCATCATATTGCCAACAATCTTCCCCTTTGGACTTGATGGCAACCACGATGGTGTTTGATCATCACAACAGATAGATACATTAAGAATACAATGACTCCATGTCACTCTCCCCATTCTTTGACACCATTCTTTCCCTTTATTCAAACACCATGTCATTCTCCCCCTTTTGACATCAAGGGCCAAGGGCGGACCAAAACCAACACAAGGTTTTTCTCCTCTTGTAGAAGGAAGCGCTCTGCAGATCTGATGTGCACTGAAGTGACCATGCTCCCCCTGAGTTCATGCTGAATCTTCAAACATATTTTTCGATGAAGTACATGACTCTATGACCTTCCTATCATATATCCAACCAAGTGGATTTATATATGAGACTCAAAGACCCAACCAAGTGGGTTTAGAAATTGAACAAGTCCTTACATGACTAAATATTACAATTTTACATCATGGGTCTCATCATGACCTTTTCATCAAATTACAAATATGATTTTTCATGACCGGTACCAGAAGGACCTCAAGAGAGAGAGATCATATTACAGAACAAACATAATGCCAACAATGAATTATACTCAGCAAGGCCAATGCTCCCCCTGAAAGTGTGCATCTAGGCATCTTTTCTATATGACCGAGGCTCCCCCTTTGCTTGTGAATCCTGAACACTTTCAACAACAAATCATCAAGGCTTCCTCACTCAAAATCAGAATATAAGAGCTGAAAAAATCAACAGTGACTCCAAACAGCATCAGAGATACCAAACAACACTGCAGCTGAGATGAATAATGCTGACCCCAAACAAAAAATTGCCAGCAACCAAAAATACGCGGCTTTATGTGATTAAACTCGTGTATTTAATCAGATCTGATCTTCTGAGAGGTAGAGACAACACCCAACTTTTGTCTGAGATATTCAAATGCTTCCCTAGGCAGAGGTTTGGTAAAGATATCAGCAGCTTGTTCTTTGGAGGGAACATACTCCAACTTCACCTTTTGTTCAAGCACTTGTTCACGTAAGAAGTGATACTTGATGGGAATGTGCTTGGTATTTGAATGCATAACATGATTCTTTGAGATACTGATAGCACTTTTGTTATCACACATAATGGAGATAGGAGAAGTACATTTGATTTGAAAATCTCCCAAGGTTTGCGTCATCCAAAGGGGTTGAGTGCAACAAGATGCGGCAGCCACATATTCTGCTTCAGCAGTAGATAAGGCAATAGAACTTTGCTTTTTACTGAACCAAGATACCAACCGAGGCCCCATATAGAATGCACCACCACTTGTGCTTTTTCGATCATCAACATTTCCAGCCCAATCTGCATCAGAGTAAGCATGAAGAGTAAGATCAGCATTCTTTGGATACGATAGTCCAAAGTCTTGAGTTCCTTGCAGATATTTGAATATTCTTTTGACAGCCTAAAGATGAGACTCTTTTGGATTAGCTTGGAATCGTCCAACAATCCCAACAGCATGCATAATGTCCGGTCTAGTCCCGGTGAGATAAAGTAGACTTCCTATCATTGATCTGTATTCTGGTTGATTCACCATGGGAGAATCATCATGAGAACTAAGATTGCATCCGGTTATCATTGGTGTACTTACAGGCTTGCATTCTTCCATGCCATACTTCTTCAAAATTTGCTTAAGATATTTTTCTTGTGATAGGAATATGCCATCTGTAGTTTGATTTACTTGCAAGCCAAGAAAGAATGTTAGTTCCCCAAGTAAAGACATTTCAAATTCTTGCTGCATAACAGAAGCAAATTTTTGACTCAAGGATTCTTCATTACTCCCAAAAATAATATCATCAACATATACAATCACAATCAAAAGTTTGTCATGTTCTATTTTTGTGTATAAGTTGCTATCAGCAGACCCCTTTGAAAATCCTTGTTGATGGAGATTTTTGTCAAGACGATAGTACCATGCCCTTGGAGCTTGTTTGAGACCATATAGAGCCTTTTTAAGTTTACAAACAAGATTCTTATCATTTCCCAAAATGAATCCCTCTGGTTGTTCTATATAAACTTCTTCTTCAAGATCACCATTGAGGAAAGCAGATTTGACATCCATTTGATAGACTTTGATTTTTTGAGAACTTGAAAAAGCAAGAAACATTATTATGGCTTCAAGTCTAGCTACAGGAGAAAAAGTTTCTTCAAAGTCTATACCTTCTTGTTGAGTGTATCCTTTGTAAACCAATCTGGCTTTGTTTCTTATAACATCCCCATTTTTATTTAACTTGTTCTTGAATATCCATTTGGTTCCAATGACATTTTTATCATGTGGTATTGGTACCAATTCCCAAGTGTGATTCTTTTCAATTTGATAAAGCTCTTCATTCATGGCTTGAATCCAACATTCATCTTTGCTAGCTTGATTGACATTTTGGGGTTCAATTGTGGACAGGAATGCCAAATAGCTAGAAGATCCCACAAGAGTCTTCCTTGTTTGTACACCTGATTCCTTGTTTCCCAAAATTTGAGATTCAAGATGATTCTTTTGAACATATCTGGATGGAGCTTTTTCTGATAAATCATCTTTAGGTTCTTCATTGGATCCACTGTCTATATCATTTCCATTTGATGTAGAAGGAAAAAAATCACCATCATCTTCTTCTGTTGCTTGTTTTTCTTCTTTAGGAGCTGTAGGAGACTCATCAAAGACAACATCAATACATTCAACAATCTTTCGAAGCCTTTTATTGTAACATTTGTAAGCTCTGCTTGTAGATGAGTAACCAAGAAGTATCCCTTCATCTGATCTAGGTTCAAACTTGCCAAGCTTTTCATCATTATTTTTGATAAAGCATTTACTTCCAAAAATTCTAAAATGCTTTACAGAGGGAGAATTACCATACCAGAGTTCATATGGAGTTTTGTCACTATTTACCCGAACGTGTGCCTTATTGAGAATATTTGCTGCTGTATGTGCTGCTTCTCCCCAGAACATGTTAGGAGTTCCAGAATCATCAAGCATAGCTCTAGCCATTTGTTGAATTGTTCTATTCATTCTTTCTGCTACGCCATTTTGTTGTGGAGTGCCTGCTACAGAGAACTGTCACTTTATGCCATGTTGTTCACAAAATTCAAAGAATTCATTTGATGTATATTCTTCTCCTCGATCAGATCTAAGACATTTGATTTTTAGGTCTAATTCATTTTCAACCAGTGCTTTGAAGATCTGAAATTTCTCAAATGCTTCATCTTTGTGTTTAAGCAACCCGATCCAACACATTCTAGAGAAATCATCAATAAATAAGATATAGTATTCTTCTCCACGTGGTGACTTTTTCCTCATGGGTCCACAAATGTCAGTATGAACAAGTTCAAGAGGCCTACTTGATGATCCTTCTTTGGCATTAAATCGTACTCTGGTCTGCTTACCAAATTGGCAGGATTTGCAAATGATACTTTCTGGTAGAGTAATATTGGGAAGACCACGAACAGCTTGAAGTCTGCTTGCTTTGTTGATTTGAGAGAAGCTTAGATGCCCCAGCCTTCTATGCCATAGCCAATTTTCTGAATATTTGCTCAAGTAACATTGATCTTTTCAGTTCTTCAATACATATAGGTTGCTTGGAGTTCTTTTCCCTTTTATAATAGCTCTACCTGTATTCAGATCATGAACCACACATTCTTTTGAACTGAAGACGACTTCTGTACCTTGATCGCACATTTGACTTACACTTAACAGGTTATGCCTTAATACATCCACATACATGACATCATTAGCCTTCACCTTTTCTTTTAGAAACACAAACCCTTTTCCTTTAATTACAACAAGATTATCATTTCCAAAAGTAACTTTCTTTTCCTTTTCTAGAGCATTATATGAAAGGAGTTTGCTTTTGTCACCTGTCATGTGTCTTGAGCACCCACTATCAATGTACCATTGATTTTCTTCACATTCTGCAAATAACGCTATCCCACAATTTTCAACCTATAATTCCTTCTTTTTCCATACTTTGGAACTTGAAAGAAAATGTTGTTTTGGCTGGACTTTGCTCCTGCATTCAGATTCTTCATGGCCAAAGTTATTGAAATAAGCACATTCAACTTCGTTTTGAAGAGGAGAAAAATTGTTATAGGTGTTCCTTTTTGGTTCAATATCCATCCTTTTCTTTCTTGCTTCTCTTGTCATGGTGGTTTTATATGCAACACATTGAACAACTTTATGACCAAAATTGTGACATGAGAAACATTGTCCATTGAAGTAGAAATTTCTGCGATCATGAAATCTTCTATTTGAATTTACCTGTTGATTGTTGCTTCTTTGAGAGATATCCTTGTTAGTGTTCCTTTTATTGTGAAGATCATGCTTTACCTATGAAGATTCTTTATTCCCTCGTTGAGTGGTTGAATGTAGTAAACTGGTTGTAGCTGCTTTTAGATAATTTGGTGCTGAAGCCTGAGAGGATTCTCCGGTATATCCAAGACCTGTCTTGATCATAGGAGATCGTTGAACCTTGATAATCTCATCTAAGGTTTCATATCCTTTAGCAAATCTAAGATTCAAAGATTTTACTTTCTCAAGTTATTTTCTTAGACTTACTACTTCACATTCTAATTTTTCATTATGTTTCTTTGCTTCTATATTCTGCCTTTTCAGAGTCTCTATGATTATTTTACTTTCTTCCAAGCATATTTTGAGTTGATTGTTTTGATCAAGAAAATAATTGTCATCTAGAGCATCCATAAAATCATCCTTATCGTCTCTAGAAATATTTTCAAATGCCATGAGAAGTCTAAGTTCTTGTTCACATTCTTCCTCACTGTCAGATAACCCATCACTGTCTTCATTTGTATAGTAGCTTTTCTTAGTGCTAGACCGGTTCTTATTTCTTCTTGCTACTTCTTTCTCTTTAGCAGATGTTTCTTTATAAGGACATTTTGCAGCATAATGACCAACTTTTCCACAATTAAAACATTTGAAAGGAAGCTTACCTTTGAATCTTCCGGTTCCTAGTTGGAGTTTTCTCACAAAGTTTGCCTCATCTTCTTCTGAGATATATCCTAACCTTTCCGGTTTTTGAACTTCTTTCCCTTTTGTAGAAACTTTAAAAACAACTTCTTTGACTTCAGATGGTCCTCCTCTCCTCATTTCGTATGTAGTCAATATGCCATGAAGTTGCACCATAGTAAGATTTTGAAGGTCCTGTTTTTCTTCAAGGGCAGAAAATTTTGACTCAAACTTGGCCGTTAGTGATCTCAAAATTTTCTCAACCAAAGTGGATTCGGTTATTGTTTCTCCCAGATTTCTCATACGGTTTACAACATCATCAACACGTAAAAATAAAATAGCAATATTCTCATCACTATGCATTTTTAAATTTTCATACTCAATTCTGAGAGATTGAAGTTTTGCACTTTTTACCTTTGCATCACCTTCATAGCTTAGGATGATTTTGTCCCATATCTCCTTTGCTGTATTGAGCTGCATGACTTTGACAAATTCTGCTTCAGTTAGACTTCCAGTTATTGCATTGACCGCTTTTGCATTTGATTCATAATTCTTTCTTTCAGTTGGATCTGTTGGTGTAGCAACTGGATATTGATATCCTTGTTCAACAATGGCCCATATATCTGCTCCCATAGATTGAAGATAGGATCTCATCCTTATTTTCCAGAAGATTAAATTGCTTCCATTGAAAAGCGGAGGTTTGATAGATGCTGTTCCCTTGTGATTGCTCATCCTGCTTGATCTTCCTTCTAGCGGTTAAGCCTTTTCAGAAGGACCTCCCTCTGATACCAATTGTTGGAAAAATACTGAGAGGGGGGGGGGGGTGAATCAGTATTTAGGATTTACTCAGCATCTTTTTGGTTTTTCAATATTTAGTAACCCATATGCTACTTTACTGAAACAGACTCACGTATATACGCGGATACCCTTTACTGAACTCGCGTATGCACAGAAATATTAATAAACAAACAATTCTTCACTTAGATCCTTGCATGTATTCATTTATCAGATGTTTATATAGCAGTAGACATGTGCAGTAATAACAGAATGAAACATCACACAAAAGCATCAGACATGAACACCATGATTTTTAGGTGGAAACCCAAGTCGGGAGAAAACCACCGCTGCCGTTGTCTCAGCCTTCAATATTTTATTATAGAGAAAAACTTCTTACAATCATGTACTGGTGCAGTCTTATACCAGCACGCAGGCACCCACCTGCAGAAGGCTACCACCTTCTCTCGTTTACCAGCCTCACCTGGAAGGGAGCTTGAACCCCCTACTCTCGTTTACCAGTCTCACCTGGAAGGGAGCTACTACCCCCTGATATTAGCACCATCCTCTGCTGACAGAAAGCTTCTATTATCAGACTGAAGGCATCAACCCTCAGATCCACTGCAGACCTTTCATCAATTTTCAAACTGGATCCAACAGCTCCAACACAACCCCCTTCACTCTTCAACAAACATACTTTGCCCAATGCTACAAACAGAACAGTGAACCCACTGAAACCAGAACATCAGAGTTAACCCAGACTTCAGAACAGACATTCAAAGACACATTCAACTTTGAGAAATCATCAGTTTAGATATGATACGCGCTTTTCTTTAGATGGATCCGCGTATATACGTGCCTTTACTGAAGACAACCTGCGTATTCATTCGTGCAACTTTTCAAGAAAACCCTAACAGGTCATACGCTCCTTTGTCGAAATAGATCCGCGTATATACGCGCCTTCAGTGAAGCGAACCTGCGTATAGATCTATAAAAGATAAACTTTGCAGAACAGACAAGATCTATGAACTTACCCAGATTTCTTCAACTTATTTTAACAGATTTGTGCCAGGTCTTCATCACTTCTTTTCAGATCATTCAAGGGTTTTTTTTCATTTCAAGATCTAGAGATCTTGAACCTTCATAGATACATTATAGAATCATATCTATCAATTAAGAGCAAAGTTCCATCATGCAGATATACTTCAGAGTGAAGTATTCATTAAAGCCCAGACATATGCACATTAACCTCATACTTTGCACAATGAATTTCTTCTCTTTATATAGGTTTACCCTTTTTCAATACCATGAGCCAAAACCATATTACTTCCGATGGTATTCCTGGACGGGGTCACATAGACGAATCATTACTCAATACAATGGGTCAATACCATGGTGGTTACCCCTGGTTTTGCACTTTATGAGCGCTTTTTCCCATACGCGACTTGGCACGTTATTTTCCGCGTGCATACGCGACTTCTCCTAGAAAAATCCGCGTATGCCTTGAGACATACTCTTTTCATCATAGATCTAGCACATACTGAATTCCTTTCTTCATTATCTTTTGTACTCACTGTAGCTACATTAGATTTACATCATTTAACAGGTTTATCAAGACATATTCTATCAAGCATAACTTCATCAAGTAGGTTGCCATCCTCTTCATCAAGTGGGTTGTCATCAAGGACAACACTCAACATCATAATGCCAACAAAGAGAGTTTTCAAATTCAAGATGAAGTGTTGAAATGGTAGGCCAGAATTGAAGAGAAAGAAAAACATGGTAAGTTTGAGAACTTATGGAAAGGTCCTTTCAAGATAGATGCTTTTCATGGAAACAATACTTACATTACTGCAGGAGATAGATGGAAAACCATATGCTAGAGGACCTTTCAATGGCAGGTTTTTGAGACATTATTCTTCTTAAAATATGATGGACTGTTCATGTCATTGTATATATTCGATTTTATAAGTTTTTCTGCTAATAATGACAGGAAAAATCAGCAAGCTTGAGCCCGAGGTGAAGGCCATCTGAGAGCTTGAGAAGGAAGCTTTGCAATTTCAAAGTTTTTACTATTTTGGTCAATAAAATGGATAGCAGCACTAGAAATACTGGTTCTTAGTTTACCACAGGGGCACACTATCCCAAGTGGAGCCACGGTTATCACCAAAAAATAATAATTTCAAAACATGGTATGTCAACTCTGATTTGATCATGGTCTAAATAGTTTTGAAATTCATTTTAGCATGGTTAAGGGTATGTCATAGTTTTAGAGGTTTAGTGTTCACCATCATAATTCAAATAAGGTCTTTATAGGTCCATTCCATAGTAAAAAAGCTCACATTTTTCCTTCAAGATTCATCTAAGTAAGTTTTGGGTTAAATTTCTGCAATTAGCCACAAATCCACAGTTTCTTAGCGCCGTTAGTTCAAAAAAGGAGTTTTGCACTACTACTTTCGTAGTGAAAAGTGCGAAAATTACACTATGAGAGCTACAAAAGTGTGGTTTCTTAGCTATCATGTCAAATAAGTCGAGATCTGTTAGTTTCAGTTGGGGAATGATATGATAGGGGTATGGTGAGTCAGTTAGTTACCAGATTCAATGTACTTACCTGTACTACAGTCATCATAGTCATTATAGGATATCAATCAAACATGATTTGGTCATGAGGTGACATATCTAATTCGAATTTTTTTCCTAATTGAGTCATCTATGTTTCATTTACCTTCACATATGTTGTCCAAGCTTTGAAGCAGTAAGGAAAAGTTTGTGGTTGTTCTATTCAAAGAAAACTCTCACCATTATCAAGCGAGGCTGTTCATCAAATCAAGAGAGGTTGTTTTATAGGTTTTAGAGAAGCTAACAAGTTTTCTTTACAAGAAACATGGCAGACGAGAAGAAGGTTCACAGAGGGGGACATTGTCTAAGATACGAACCTAAGAATGCAAATGCTGTTATGGAGGATCAAATGGTAATGAAGGCTTTTAGAGAAGCTGGCTATCTCAAATTTTGTGAAAATTTGCTGGGTTGCCACACTCAGATGTCCAAAGAGTTTGCTTTACATTTCAGTGGAACCACTACCAAAGTTGGAATAATAAATATGCCAGTTACACCTGAGATCATAGCTGCTGTGACAGAGATACCAAGGGGACAAGAATCTTGGTTTAAAGGTTTTAGGTTTGACATGGAGCCATGCAAGGCATTTATGAAACTTGAATACGTAGACATGGACCTGAACAATGCAATACCCAGAAGCTGTATCAAGGAAAACTATGCAAAGCTGCTATTCAACATTCAAATATATTTCACATATGAAGGCAGGTACCATAAATTTTACACTTATAATTTCAAATTGCTGTTGCATTTCACAGGTATGATAACATTAGATTTACCATTTTTCTTGCATAGAAGCCTTGCCAAAATGGCTGACAAAGTCCACGCTAAATCTGATGGCTGTGAAACCCTAAGATTAAGGGGAATCCTTCACCACCAGTAGCAGAATCCAGTTAGCCAGTGGTTACTCAAGAAAAGAGGTTTGTAAAGTTGAAAGCAAGGAAAAAGGTTGAAGATAGAACAAAGAAAACATCAGTGCTTGTTGTAGAAACCCCATCACCTGCAAAATAGAGAGTAGAAAGGGTCAAAGAAACAAAACAAAAACAAGTGGCCAGTAAGCAGGAGATCCAGAGAAAGACAAGAAGCCAAGCAACAACATCAAAGGGAAAAGCAGCTGTTTCAGTGACAGAGGATAGCCCAATGATGAAAGGAAACTTGGATGATATACTTCATGTAATTGATATAGTAGAATCACCTATTGTGTAGGAAGATTTCATTGAAGTGGATGAACCCAAATAGAGAAAAATGAAATCAACAAAGAAATTGGAATTTGAAATGTTGTGCAAAAAGGGTGAAATGTGCAAAAAGGGTGAAATGTGCTACGAAACTGCTGTAGCAACTTTTTCACCCTTATCAAATTTTGGAGGGAATACCATGTATTTTGACTTGAAATTTCTAAGGAAGCTATTTCAAGTAAATATCAAAGTAACCCTGAAGGAGAGGAAGCTAAGTTTTTAAGGAAAATGGGTAAAAATACTGCGCTACGAAACTGTGATGCTTTCGTAGTGCAGGTCTTTTTTCATTGTTTTGAGAAGTTCAAAGTGGTTTTACACAACTGGCATGAAGGGATGACTTGGGACATATGCTAATCATGTTCCTGACATTAATTGGCCTCGAATTTATGGGTTAGAAGTGGTCAGAATATCTCAAGAAACTAAAATATTCCTAAGCCTAAAAATAGGGGAGCAGTTTCCTAATTTGCAGGAGATCAACATCATTAGCATTGTGGTCATAATAGGTTGGAACTCATCATCAGGATTCGAATTAATGGAAAGATAGGTGGAAAATGATGGAATTAAGTTTAGATAAAGATGTTTTGAGTGGAATCAAAATATTTCTAATTCTATTTTTAATAGGACTCTATATTAGTTTTACAGTTGTGTTTGTAATAAATACCATGTTTTATGGTTAGAATAGGTGTCAAAGCATAGGAATTAGATGTATCTAGTTGTGGATAAGCTTATCTTATGATGAAAATGATATATAAAAGATCAAGGATTCAAAATAGAATGGGTTGGACATTTGTTAGCAAAAAGACTCTGTTTATTGTAAGTGACTGTTTTTAGCTTAATACAAAATTTCTACCTAGACAACTCAAGATTCATAAGGAGTTATTGTATGTTCTTGTTCTAATGGCATATTTTCAATATTCTATTGCAGTGGTGTTTTCTTATGTTACTAAGAATTCATCAATGATGCTCTAACTTCCTTCATAGACAAACTGACTGTGTGTTTCACTGTTCTACATGTGTATTCCTTGACTTCCATGCTAGGTATATTGTTTTGGTTTTGTTGAAGCTATTATGACTCCATAAGCCCAATGTACACTTGCTAATGTGATTTACAACTAGTTTATATCATTTATCTGCTTTTATCCCATATAGAGTTAGTCATCTACATATTTATCAAAAATCATAAACCCTTGAGAGAGCCCTCTCAGGTTGGGGAGGCTAAGCCTCAGCCAAAAAATTGGTTTGAAACAGTTACATGAGATTAACTTGATTGGCAACCTATCAGGTCTGATTTTGTGATAACACTCGGATAGTGACATTTCACCATTCTTAGGAATGTGCGCTTATCAGGAAAAAAGGCGCGCAGAAGGCACTTTTATTGAAGGATAAAGCACGTAAATAGAATTTTATGATTAGTTCAAATTTGATTTTCTTTAAACCTTTGAGATTTTAAATACTTTCTAGATTCCATAATGTCTTACTGCCCTGTAAATCCTTTGGCTTGACATTAATTAATGTCATATTTTGTTGTACAATTTTACAGTGTCAATAGTTGCCCCCTAATGTGTGAGGTCTAGGAAGGATTGTATAGCCGAAATACATTATAGTTTCTTTTTTGTATCGTGCGTAGAGAGAGAGGGAGACTTGCGTGAAGCTTTGGAGTTGAAAACACCCTGCACCAGTTCCAAGAATGACCACATCTAAGGGATCCTTGAAAGAGAATACAATTTACAATATATATACAAAATTTCAACAAGGTGGGCATGTCCCATGCTCGTGATGCTATGGCTAGTTAAAAAAAATTGACAAATACATGTTTTTTCTGTGTCACTACTATGGTAGTGATGATGGTGGCTGTTGACGATGATTGCTGATGCCCTCAGGGGCGTTTTTTATTTGACGATAGGTGGAATGTGGTACCCATATGCGTAAACTTGGTATGCAATATAGCTGCGCAATGTACGCATGGGTGCTGGCTGGGACCTCCCGTGTAAGCATTGTTGACAGAGACACTTATGGAGGCATGGGTCTTCGACGGATCTAATCAAAGTGTAATGGTTGTGGGTACGATACCATCTTGTCATGAAAAATTTTGTTGTAGTCAAATTTTAGGAGGATTGATGACATCTGTGGATAATGATGTCTCCCACAGTGCCATCCGAGGATGCCCCTTTGCATGGATATGGGTAGTCCAAGGTACCGCTTCCTTTTTGGAATATGGGTGTTGAAGTCGACAAAATGGAAGCCTCAACTAGATGATGGGTCACCGAACTAAGGGGTCGGGGACTTGGATGCAATGGGTTTAACATAGGCATGTTGGTGAGAGGTGACTGAAAAATGATGATGGGGATTCAGTGGCCCGAGGTCAGAGTATACTTAAGCAGCTTGGTGACAGTCATAGTTATTTATGAAGGGAAAATCCCTGGAGTCACTAGGAATTCCAGGGCAGGTGTAAACCGACTATGAATGTCATGATGGTGCATACATGGGGGTGAGATACTTAGACCAAGGGAGATCAGGGACTGCTGCCATGGGAGAAAAGATGAAATGCTAGGGTGAGGGAGCAAAGTGAATCATTTGCGGTCTTTGTACATTTACCAAAAGAATAAAAATAATGGTGTTTGGTTTGTACAAAACATAGAGATAGGTACCCCAAAACATGAAAATGTGCACTCACTGATGTTGTGAGGAAGGTGTTTTGATGAGGGTGGGGGTCACATTGGTTGGTCTCATGTGCGGGGTCGATGAAGCGGATGAAAAAGTGTCGCAAATGGGATTATGCTGGTGGAGGTATGGTGGGCCAAATGCGATGCACGATTTATCTGCTTGTACAACCTGATCATCCTGGAAAGGGGTTTCAGTTTGCATGCTAAACTTGACCTTATGCATGATGAATGGATGGGCACGAGGTGCTTCTTGGACTGAAGTGGTGTGGCCATGGCGTCACTTTTGCTGTGATATATGGTCTACTTTGGGTGACAAGCGCCATGGAGGGGAGGCTTTATTGACCAACGTGGATGTTTATCATGTGTAGGGTGAGGTGAGGATAAACGCAGTCGAATATGAGGACCCTATGGTTTATTTATGATGGAGAAATGATGTCAGGATATGCAAAGTTCTGAGACTCTATCATGCTGGGTGTAGAATGATACCTGCTCTGGAACTTTCAGTAGATGGTGCTGTGAATGGTTTGCAAGTTTTTCCTGCAAAAACAACTACCTCAAGTGAAAGCATCTTTTTTTCATCAAATATTATTGAAAGGCATGAGCTTTAAAAATGAAGATGAGAGAGGGCATACCTACCGGCGCTAAAAAATAAATTTTCCTGGAAAGTGAATGTGTGGCATCACTTATGTCCATCATGGAGTATTGATGATGGTGAAACTTACGGTTCGTAGAATGGACCTTCTGATATCTTGTTATGGCCCTTGGAAGTTTTTGAAAAGGGCGATAAATAGATGAATATGACCCTGGTTCAATTCATTTGTATTTGTTGAGGTTTGAGAGGTCAGAGGTGTTTGTGTAGCATTCCTTGCCGTTGCGGTCAGCCCGTGTACTAGGGACTAGCGATACTATGCCGAGTTAACTTCCATGACGTCCTGCATTTTAATTTTTACAATTTGATGATGATGGGGTCTGTACAAATTGGGTTTGTGTGGACTCTGAGTTACCTTTGCCCTAGTTTGTGCGGGCGATCTGCGCAAAAGTGCGCCTTCCTTGTGCCCAATTTTGAGGGACAGGTGCGCGAGGGCGCTCTGTTCCCCAAATTTAGCACGCCTTAGGCGTGCCTGTGAAAAATATAGGAGCGCGCTAAGCGTGCCTGTCTGAGGGACATACGTGCAAAGGTCGAGGTGATTTTTTTTTTGGTTTTTTGTCTATTTTTTGGGTTTTTCTCTATACTGATGGGTACCTGTGTTGATGACAGGTTATTCTTGAGGGAGTGGGACTGGCCCGAGATCCGAACCTCTCTAGCTGCTGATGCTGGGGTGTGACGTAAGTTGGCCGCATGGGGCCTTGTGAAGTTTGCTGAAAATGAGTTTCTTCGATCATAGGGCCGATTACTGCGCTACATCATACAACACTGGCCCAGGAGGTGCAATATGTTTTTGTTGCAGGGGACGAACTTGGTGATCTGTCCTGAGACAGATATCTACTTTGTGACTGAGTTACTACCTCAGGGTGAGGCGCTGAGGTACCCGCTCCCCTCTGGGAGAGTGAACCTAGATAGATTCTGGAGGCATCATTGTGGGGGGGGGGGGGGGGTGCCTCTTACCAAGGGATGCATCAGAATTGCATCAGTTATAGATGTGGCAGAGCGGTGTGATCTAGAATTGATCGTATGACTGGCGGGGTCAGTGGCTCCGCATTGGGCATCTGGCCCGCAGGTTGGAGTTTTGCGCCGGTTGAGGTTTGGGCATTATTTTGACTCCACCCGCTTTTGTTTTGATGGTATGGTGTTGCAATTGAATAAGGTCCAACATGGATCGAATTCATTTGCGTACGCTAGTATCCTATGCAACATCATGTACGGGAGGGTGGTGCTACAGAGGCTGATGGTGGCGGTGCCTATTGGGGGGCCACGGGGGCCACTTATGAGGAGGTGAGCTCCGGTGATGCCGCGGGGTGGTGATGGAATGGTGGGGCATTATTGGAACACTATGCTAGAGGTCTAGTTTGAGGTCAACCCACAGATTTTATTACCATACCCGTATGCGGGAATGGACTTCCAGGGTGACCCAGACATGGGCCTCCCTTTTGGTTATGTTTGGGGACCTGAGGGTACGTGTTATATTTTTTCTACTTTTGATTGAGTATGTATGTACTTATATGTTTCGCTAGTGACACTGACATTGTTTTGGTTACTCGTGCAGATGTTAGTGAGGTGGGTCGTCCTGTGGCCCGACTGGTGGGCCACGATCCTTCGCGAAAACCTCGGGGTGGTCAGGGAGGAGGTGATGCGGGTGGACCAGGTGGTGGTGCTGGTGGAACTGGGGGTGGTGCTAGCCCTTCTGGGGAGGGCAGAAGCTCAGCTGCTGGAGAGGTTGCGACCGAGCGAGCTCATGATGATGTGGCAGAGGTGCGCATTGCAGAACTAATAGCTCAGGTGACTGCTCTTGAGGACTTCTGAGGTCGAGTGGACTGCTTGACCTAGGATATACGTGCTCGATGTTTCATGGATGACTTCGAGGAGGTCTGGTTAGAGACAGTGATGGCCTGCGAGAGGGATTATCGGCCCACTCTACGTCGGGTGGCGATTGCACTTGCGACAACAGCTCCAGTGGTGGTACTCGGAGCAGTGGTGGGTCCAGGTGCCCCTCTTGAGGGGGCACCCCCCTAGAGTAGTTTTGTACATAGGGAAAGCACCCGTTATGAGGATTATTCCCTTTGATGAATTTTTTATCTTTGGGCTGGAAATTGGGCCAGCGACACTATTTTTTGTACTGAGATATACATATTTTGATATATATATATGAGAGATATTTTTTATGGGTCTTCATGATGTATCACCTGTTTCAGTTTATGTATTTCGTTATGTTGATGGATATCTATATTTTTTGGTTTTACGTATGATGGTTTATTCGAGATGCATTCCAGTCTAGGATATTGTTAGATATGCAATCAGTTGTTTGGTTTTGACTCCTTGGTACATGTGAAAATGTGATATAGTCAAATTTTCTACTTAATATTTTTGCACGCAACTATCTTCTAAACATATGTGTATCTCTTGTCTTAAATGTTTGGTTTAGCTGTGATACTACTAACTGGGAATCGAGGTAGACATGCATATGGCGAATACCCCAATGGAGGGCGTCGTCCATAAGTCCGATGACGACGTCATATTCTGCTTGATTGTTTGTTGCTGAACCTGTTGGGGTTCCCATGCTTTGGCCAGATTGGCAAGAACAAAAGATGAGACAACATCATAACCACTTTGGGGCCCTAGGATCTAGCCCTCCTGGACCCGGAGAGGGATCTCTCCAATAAAACAAAGAATAATATATCCTTGAAATCTCAAATGAGATGTTAGGCTGGTTATGAAGCACAAAGGGGGGTTTTAAAAGATTTGGTTGGTTGGTTGTTGGGCTGGTCATGAGATCATAGACTGAGAAAGTAATGGGAGAAAAAGGACAAAGCAGTAGGATGTTTCAGCAAAGAGGATAGGTTAAGAAAGTGCCATCCATTGGGCTATGGAGTCATGAAAGGTAATTACATGCAACAACTAGCCAAATATTTCAGAGGGAAAGTCATCTAATACTAAAGGATCTTTTAGATTAGATGGTGGGATGGAACATTAAGGATTGAAAGTGAAAGAAGGAGAGCAACCAAATTTTTGTCTATAGATCAGGTCAGAGGTCATCTAACTCCAGACCTACTTGGGCATACTCATAGGCAACTCTCAAAGGAGGGAAAAAGGGGCAGCTTATAGATCGGACCAGAGGTCATTTAACTCCAGGTCAGCTTTAGCATGCTCCAAGGAAAAACAGAGATAATGCTTAACAGAGGTATCTTTGAAAGGACAGCTGGTTGCACAAGGATCCCAGTGGACAGGGCTAACTCTGATCCCCAGTGTTCCCAAATATTCCAGCTTAAACCCAACAAGAACATCTAAGGACAGATTCATTTAATTCATACATCAGCTAGCAGGCAATGACCTCCACTACACTGGTTAAATTAATTGAAGTCAACCCTTGGATAACACATTTAGCAGAAAACATTGAAGGCAAGGAGAGCAGAGACATAGGGTACCTAACAAGGGTAAATCCTATGCCATATTTTTGATGCAAGCCTAGAAGAACAATGAACAGCATGAAAATGTAACAAACAGAGTTAGGAAAAACATCACCAATAGTAATAGACCAGGATCCTGTGAAATGTGCTTTAATTAATTGATGCAAAACCAATCACATACACTGAGCTCAAAGGCTGTTACAATCCAAACTTCTCCTCCCAGCCTACTACATACAACTACTTTGCTACTCCCTCCCAAGACTATTCTAACAGTCAGAATGGATCCCTCTAACAACGACGGCCAGCAGCTGAACAACAACCTTTACAATTTGTTCTCCAGAATTCTTATAGGAGAAGAGAAAACAACAAGGAGTAGATGAAATTTAATTGGTTTCATTAAGACAGAATGGCGGAAGCATTCATGCCCATACTGCTTAATGGCTCTACAGCGCTGTGTGTACCCTGTAGTCTGCTAGGAGACTCTGTCAGGCCAATATTGACCTAGGATGTTTCTTTGGAGTCCTTTCTGGCTGTAAGGCCCTCTGCGCTGCCTTCTAGAATTGGTGAACTGGATAGAAGGGTCTGCAGGCGGCTCCATACCTCCGTAACTGCCGTCTGACCGTCTTAAATAAGCTTCTATCAGTGTAATTAATCGTTTTAGGGCTCGAGGAGATATGAGTAATGCTATAGATAAATGTCCTTCCTGGAGGAATGCGTTCTGCTGATATTAAAACGCGGATATGACCCTTTGCGTGCTTAAGTCTTCTAACTGCGTCTTGATTCTTTAAACACGGGATTATAATTTTTAATATTCAATTAACAGGTTCGGTCCCTTCTAATCCATCTCTGCTGTTTCGTTTGGCGGCTATAATGGCCTCTCTGTGACACCTGCACAATGAAATAAACTTATCACAAAACCCAGGCAGTGGTGGAGAACTACTGCGGAGGCCGGAGGAATGGTGGTGGAGCAGTGGAGAAACAGTGGAAACCATAAAGAATGGCGGAGAAAACGATCATTAGTGTAGAGCCCAAAGGTTTACCCTTTGGACAAAATACAAAGAGAAAGGGCTAAAACACATGAAATAGATTTGAAATGGTGAGACCCGGCCGTGGCGGAGGGCGATTAGTTCTGGACCATCGATCTCAAATCTAACGGACGGTTGAGATCAAGTCGGAGGATCATAGTTGGGGGTGGTCCGGGGTGACACATAACCAAAATTCCGATTGCGATTGGGGGAAGAGATGCGATTGAGCGTCAGCCGTTGATCTTGGACCAAGATCGACGGCGGGGAGACAGGGAAGGAGGGGAAAAAAATCTGAACCGTTGGATCTTAGAGGGATGGATGGCTTCGATCAAATCGGGGGAAGAAATGGGCATAATCGACAGTCCGATGGACGGTGGTGTGATTAGATCCTGACCGTTGGATCTGGACTAACGGATGGTCAAGATTTGATCGGGGAAATCACAATCACGGAACAAAGAGGGGTACCATTTAAAAGCTCCGATTGCGATTGGGAGCGGGGTGCGATCGGCACTGGGCTGTCAGATCTAGGTGACAGATCAATGGCAGAGATCAAATCGGTGGATCTCAAATCACAAAGGGTAGTGGGTGGTGCATTATAAACTTGCGATTGCGATTGGTGCAGGGAAGCGCGGGCCGTTGGATCAACCAGGGGGATCAACGGTGGAGATTAAGTCAGAAGATCGCAATCGGGGGGTATAGGGGTGACACATTATCAAAGATCCGATTGCGATTGGGCGGGGAGTGCGATTAGCGCTCGACCGTCAGATCGGAATAGCAGATCAACGGTGCAGATCACCTCGCGAGTCTTCATAACAAAACACAATCGCATCGGATTTTCGTGTTTACAAAGGAAAGCGCCCGCCCGAGAGCTCTGATTGCGATTGGCGCCCAAGACTTGAGCTCTTGGTCTTGGCGCTAGGGGCACATGGGGAAGTGCGTTAAGGGGGCTGGCGGAAAAGGGGCTAGGCCCTATTATAAGGCGGATAATGGGTTTTAGGGCCCATTTTAATGAAATTTAAGATTGGGAAAAGGTAACGGTAAGGGAAAAAAGGGGGAATTTGGCCAAACCAAGGGGTGTATGTGGGATTTAAAGGGGATTTAGGAAGATTTGAAGGGCGATTGAGGAAGTTAGAAGGGGAAGGAAAGAGGGTGAAAGCAAAGGCTTAAAGGGAAATGAAATAAGAGGGAAAAAGAGGCCTTTGGGCATTTCTTCACAAACAGGGAGGCTTTATAATGGGAATCAGTAGAGGGGATTTTATCAAAGGAAAAAAGGCACAAGGGGGCTTCAAGGATAATGTGTTTTAAGGGGAAATTCATTCCTTGAAGACTCAAAAACATTTTAGCCCCCTGTTTGCTTGTCAAAAAATTTATAGGGGGCTAACAGAACTGATACACACACCATTTGAACACAGTGGTGATCGGTTAGGGTAGTAAATGACCCAGGCAGCTGCGAATAAATTTTGAGACCATCTCGATGCTCCATTAGCAAATCCGAAATAGGGTTCATTTTGGTGATCCATGGTGATACTTTGAGCACTTTTAAACATTTATTTGGGTCAAAAAATTTTGAGTGGTTGGGTTTTTGTGTAATCTCACTCTAGGGGAAGGGTCCTCGGGGCCCTTATGGGTAGAATTTATTGAGGTAAAGGTCGTTGATGGGGTTATTGAGGTAAGTCCCATCCGGTTCCATCAAGATGTATGCCCCCTTTTGGAGGAAATGTTTAACGATGTTGGGTCCTTTCCACAAGGTTTCGAACTTTCCTGGCCCTAAGGCCTCTTTTGCAACATCATAGCAGAGGACTAATTATCCCTCGGTGAATGAGAGAGGGGTGATGTGGTGGTCAAATGATGCTTTTACCCTTTTCTTGTGGGCCTCGTTGTGTTGCAGTGAATGTTGTTGATTTTTTTCGACAAGATCTAGCTGTACTAGGTGCTGCTCTAGAGGCTGGGTGTCATTGAGGAATTCGATGACGACATGCAAATTTGGAATTTTGTGAAAATCAATGAAAAAGCGCAAGTTACATTAGTTTTTTGCAACAGGACTAAGGTGGAAATCCTGGGATGAGGGGTAGGTGGTAATCCTATCTTTGGTCTACGATGATACAAGTCGTATGTGGTGGATTATGTCATCGGTGTTTGATGGGGGAAGAATCTCTGTAATGGGATTCTGTATGGGCATGAGATTGGGTTCCCCACTAGGATGGTCAATTTCCGGTAGGTGGAAATCATGCCTGCCATAGAGGTGCCTGAATGTTTTCATTAGTGGGCATGAATCTAGTGTGTGATTTTGGCTGGTGCAGATGGTGCATGGTATCACTGAGCCAGCGGAGTAGATAGTGTGGGATTCTATGCTACTCATTGTTCCTGATGTGGATGCTTGGAAAGCGTCGGTCGTAGAAGAGGTTGTCTTCTGCTTCCATTTCCGTATCGTTGGCTTAGGTGTGTCTACCTCTTTGATGGAGTGTAGAATAAACGCAGCTCGTGCCTCTCTCAACTTTGGGAGATGTACACGCGTAAACGTATGATGAAAGTGCGAAAAAATCCAGCAATAAGTGCACGCCATCTTATCTTGGTTTGAGAGAAGTTTCTGAGGGAGAGAAGAGACGATTCGGATTATGTTTGCAAGAGGCTTGAGTTCTCTGCATTTGTTGACTCGGTGATCATTCAGATCGCATAGGCCACATGTTATCCTAGGCTTGGCCGAGCTTACGCTTTGTTGGTGTGTTGTATTATCTTGCTTGATACACCATTGCGGGGGTGGGGACATTGACCCGACGATGTACTTTTTATGCCATTCCCGGAGTTCGTCCTGTCTCTTCTCTATGGAATTAATCATGTCAATGGTGAGATGAATTTGCGAGGAATAAGTACAATGTCGCTCATAATGATTACCTTGAAATATTAGGAAAAATATCCTTGAAATGAAGGTTCTGTTGAGTATAGTTTGAGGTCTGATGGGGAACCAACACCGGAAGGCTGCTAAATCAGGGAAATGGACGACTACATTGTCTGTGTTTTTGCATAGCATACATGCTGGTCGTCCCTGCGAAGAGCGGTTGGGGGTAACTAGGGGTTCCCTGGTGGGCCATTCTCCAGCTATCAAGAACATGACAGATGCACTCATCTCATCCACTTGGGTCATGGAGCTGCCTGTGGACTCAGAATCCAGGTCGTCTTATTGGGAAAGGTGGACTATGGCTGAGCGAAGGCTAGCAAGGGCTAGCCAGAATCAAGGTATGTAATGACGATTCTCCAAAAGGTGATTGTCGGTGCATAATGGGCATGTGAATTGTGTTGCCCGTAGTCCCACGTAGTAAACCCTTTCGATTGGATACCATATGTGGATGAGCTCTAGGGCTGTGCACTCTTCAAGGAAGTTACCATGTTCATCACATAATGTACAACGTATAATGGGCATAATGGGGGGTCTTTCTACAACCCTACGTTCCTCCTTTA
Source organism: Pinus albicaulis (assembly GCA_034641835.2). Classification (NCBI taxonomy): domain Eukaryota; kingdom Viridiplantae; phylum Streptophyta; class Pinopsida; order Pinales; family Pinaceae; genus Pinus; species Pinus albicaulis. The sequence goes on along the minus strand of CM076581.1, from coordinate 84,016,640 downwards.
GGTATAGGATGGTGCGAGGCTTATCGCCGACAAACTAGATGGAGGGATACTCTTGATATGATCGCTCGATCGCATGTAAGGCATACCTATATCATGGTATCTCTAGACAATGGTGGGTATAATGCCCATAGTTTCTATAGAGAGCGCATGCGTGATTGGTACACACCGCTTTGCCTTTACCTTTGGTGGTAGGTTCTGTTATCACTCAGGTTTTCTTTGAAGTTGTGGAAAAGGAAAGTATACCCGAGGTAACCACAAACCAACCTTCAGATGCAGAATCTAGTCAATCTGCATCCAGAGAGGGCTCTCTCTTTATGATTTATCTTTGTTCTTAGAAAGTTTTAGGCTAGTTATAGATCCAAGAGTTTGTTTGAAAAATGGTGGAATCCGTAAACTAGGGGCAAGGTTGAAGATTTTTAGTCCATTGGGCTATGGAGTCAAAGGATGGCTTTACTGGATTTCTATTCTACACACAAGATGGCTTTGTAGGGCAAGATAGACAGACAGAGAACAATCCTTAAAATTTAAAGTAGATGTGATGATTTTGAAGGGATGAAAGGCAGCTAAGAATCTTTCACCATGTTCAAAAGAAAGAAATGAAATGACTACAAACAAAGAGAAATGAAGAATTCTTTATTATAGTAATAAAAAATGTTTAAATTAGCAAAGCAAGAGCATTTAAGAATTCGTGCTTATAACCAATTTAGAGGAAAACATTAAGAATAATCACATCTGAAATCAGAGTACAATTAAGTAAATTCTGATTCAATCCTTTATGTAAATTATTGAGAAATGGACATAATGATATTATAAACAGATATAAAACTTAAAACATAGGATAGAAAGACTTATTGAACTGCAGTCCGACACATGAATCCTGCAAAAAGTCCTGAGCTTCAAATTGTCATCCAGTAAGCCACAAATAAATTTCTCCAATACAATTTTTATTCCAAAAAATTCAATGTCACAACCAAATAATAGAATCCACCCAAAATACTTCCAAGAGTGAAGTATTTATACAAATTCTAAACTAAAATATCTTGAAAAAATATCAAGATAGGTTCACAAATCTCTCCAACTATTTTACATAAATAGAACTTAACTAAAGGACATTCAAACTAATTCATCTATTTGGCACTATTTTGTATGGATAGGTGATGAAAAAGAGGAGAATTCGAATTTGATATAACTCTTAGTTGATGATGAGGCATCCAAGTCACTAACTGCTTCCTTTCTTTGTGCAATTCTGCTCCAACAATTCTGCAAATTTGGGGTCCAATGATACCTTTATATTTCTCAATCCATAATAGATATGTAAAAAGTGAAAGAGGTTATTGTATATAAATATGTTGGTGAGATAAACCTCTTTCAATTTTCTAAAATTCCTCTCAAGCTGTGCACAATAGGCTCTGCAAAAAGATGTGTAAAACAGAGTTTTACAGAGTCTGAAAAATAGCCTCTAAAGATGTGAATGTATCTCTCAGCCTGAAATCACTGTGGAAAAACTGAGATAGGTTTTTGTAGATGGGTCTCTTAGAAACAAAACCTCCTTCAGTTGTGTAAAATGTATTTCGAATTGGCCACAATATTCTCTGAAAAATGATGACTTAACAAGAATTTTCTGCAAAAAGTGCTTTCCAACATTGTTTAATATTTCCAAAACCATAATAGCTGTTAGAAAAGTGAGAGAGGTTTTTGTAGATGGTCCGCTTAAGAACATAAACCTCCTTCAGTTTTTCAAAATTCATCTTGGATCGATCACAATAGGTTCTGTAAAACAATGACTAAAACATTAAATTTCTGCAAAAATGTTCCTTCTTGTTGTGTTTTTCATCTTTTCACTTTTTTGTTCTTTTAATGTTTTACTTTCACTTTAGATAAAATTCAATGTTCGTGAAAGTATTTTAATCTCCTCTTTTTACCATTTTACTGCCTCTGTAATTACTTTTACTGTTTACCTTTGACTGCTATGTAACTTCTTTTTAACTTTCATTCTAACTTTTACCTGATACACTTTAACCACTGATACTCTTTCACTGTTCTTTACTGTGTCCGTTTACCTTCAATGTGTAGTTTAGGTTTTTACTGTATGTTTCAACAGTAAATCGTTTAATATCTTGTTTCCTTTGCTTGTCTTTCAACTGTATGTTTTATCTTCCATCAATGTTTGAATAGATTTGATAACACTCTTGGAGTAAACAAGTCTTATGACTAGTATTAAGACTATTTATCCAAGGATGTGGTCTTCTGATCACCTTTAAAACAAAACAAATTATTAAGAAAGCATTGGTTTGCAGAGGAGGTCAAAAATGTTTCATTTGATTTTGAGAGGTCTATGGAGTGAATCTAGAATGATTTTTGGAAGGTAAACCATGCTCGAATAGGTTAACAGAGGCTTTAGGTGGAGCAGCTGGGCTTCTTTTCGACAAAACAAAGGTTGGTGAACATCAACAGTTGAATTTCGAATTTCTGTGCATGGGAGACTAGTTGTGTACAAGATAATGAAAACGACACAAAGAGACTTGTTTTATTCGCAAAATCAAAATGTGGCGGGATTTATTATGAATGATGTCAGCATGTACGATAGACAAGTCATGAGGGAAGGTGGTAAGTGGTTTAGTCCGCACCGCCATTTGAGGGATGGTGGTATTATATGAATCGGCAGCGATTCCACAAAGTAATTGACGCGTGGCCAGGGTACTATTCGGAAACCACTTTGATTTCGCGAGTTAACGTTCGGATGGAGGATGGGCAGTGGAATGGATGCGGGCCGTGGATCTTCGATGGAGTGATCAGACGATCGATGGGACGTGAACTTGATGGGGAAGTTAAAAGACGGGCCCAACACAATTAACATTAATTAATCATTTTGGGAGGTGTTTTATTGGAGGATTAAGATTATTAATTAATCCTGATGACTAATTAACCTCTTTGTACGGTGGATGTCGTGAATCGTTTATTTTTATTTTTAAACACATATATAATATGTTTAAACGATTTTTCATATATTTTTATTTATACAGTAATTAAATCAATGTGATTTATTTACCGTAGGGGGGCGAGAATAATATTAATGTTATATTTTAGCCAAAAGGGGGTATATTGTGGGTTTTGATTTGAATAAGTGGGAATAAAATACTTTTGGCTAAAATAGTTTTAATACAAAGATTTTAGGGATATTATTTACAAAGGAGTTAAATATAATTAGGAAGAGGTGATTTTCATAGGGATTTACTATATAAGTTAGAGTTAATATGATAAGGGACAATGTAAACTCAAAATACTTAAATATAACCAAGAAAGTGAAGTTTTTAGAAGCAAATTGCACTATGATCACTTCATCACTTAAACTTAGGATAAAATGTAATTTTGAGGGTTTTATGGAATTTTGCATGATTTTCCTAAGTAAAATGAGATTTTACTTAGGAAAAGATTAAAAGTGAATGAGTGCAATGATGGATAACTTCAAGTACTTAGGTCTTTTTGATCATCAGGCTGAGGGTCCGGTCCCTCCAAAAGTCAAGGAAATGCCTTGAGCCCTTTTAATCTTCAAATACCTTTGCACTTTGGGGAAATTAGTAAAACTCTTAAGGAGAAAGTGATGTGGGAAGTTAAGTTGACCTTGCTTTGTTCTGAAATTCTACCAATGTGGTGTTCTGCCTTTGCACTTGGTGATGAAAGTAACAGATTACAAACATTTTAAAGCCATCATTCATCACATGTAATTCCACCACACCATCTACCTACCCTATCTACTTTACTCTACCATTTTCTCTTCTTTATTAGGGTGCATTTAGACTAGCAAACCCTTATCAATCTTCTTTTTCTTTTACATGACAAATCTATCTAATTCTACACTTATTGCATCCAAGGGCTCAGATTGAACTGTTGAACACCTTTTATTAACTCTACCTATCTACTTATCTGCCAAGATTAAACTGTTTGGTCAGATATTTATTCTCTATTCTACAACATGAAATTGAAAAATGAACTAGCCAAGCTTAAACAGTTTGTCTATTCATGAATTGTGGCATAAAATACAAGTTGCACACAATTTGTTTATTACATCAGAGTAAAAAGTAGTGGTATTTAGACTTGCACACTTTCCTTGGCCTTTCTTTTTGATGGGGTTCATTTCTTTTACTTTTTGGCCATTTTTATTCTTTTTACCCTTTGATTTTTCTTTTAGGGTATACCCTCTTTACATTTTAAAAAAAAATTTTGATTTTATTTTTATTTTTCAAGAATATGGAACACCTTTGCACAAGAAAAAGGTTTGAACATATTCCATAGTTCAATCAAGACAATCATGAAAAATGACACCTATTGGTATAGGAGCCTAACAGGTTTCTTTTACGGGAATGAAGCGTCAAGATGTTTGTTTCGGAGCGAAGGAGTGGTTTTAATTCATCTAGCTCCAGACATATATGGGTAGGATGACCTATTACGTCACATATGGCGTAGATTAGTGATTCCCGTTGAATGGCGGGGGTCACCATCTTCTTTCCTCTCTTCTCGATTTTCCTGGCCGTGATCATCGATTTTGCAATGGGAGCTTCCTTTGCGGGGGTGGTATTAACCATTTTTTGGATGGGTGGGGGCTCCTCGGGGATGAGGGGCTTTAACCCTATGGTAGTAACATGTGTGACTCCTGTTCTGGATGGAGGAATGAGGTACCAACTGGGAATGCCAACGATATGTTGGATAATACTAGTGTTGCCAAAACTTGCTGGGAGACGAAGCTAGCTAGGGGGTAGAGGAAAGGGGGTTGGGAGGTGGCATATGCTAGAGAGGCTGCTGTGGTTGATGCCTCGGTGTCGTTACTGCTTGAGTCCATGTCTTGAATAGCCTCGGCGCTTGATGTGGACATCATGTACACTGGAGCCCCTATGACATCGGGCGATGCCTTAGGGATAATGGGAGGATCTCCTAGGAATGACCCTAGAACGGACGACGGTTTGAATTGGTCAGGGCCATATCCTTGGTACAGTGAAAGACCATCCGAGGCTGTATCTACATAGGGTAGAATTACATCTGTGTTGTTTAGGGGATGCTTCTCGCCGTGTGTCATATGGTCTATAGTAATGATGCGGTCCTCGTGGGGGAACATCATAATGCAGAAGACGGAGGAGGATATGACGGACATGGCATACATATAACTCCGCCCGAGGAGTATATTGTAATCCAAGTAATATTCCAAGACTTCAATGTCTATGTGGACCATCTTTCCAGCTAGACAGACAGGGACATTTTGGTAGAGGCCGACGGGGGTCAAGGGATGACCATCGTATGCTCGAAGCATTATGATTGAGGGTTTTAGTTCAGGAGAACCTAACTTCCGCCAAACATTTTTTGACATTATGCATGTCAATGCACCCTTGTCTATGACACATCAGTGGGTGGAAATATTCTGCACCGACACTAGTATCTGGGAGGTGACCATGGAAGGAAGTTGGGGGGTGGCTTTGTCTAAATAAAAAGCCATCAGGCGCGTATCGGCAGGGTCGATAGTGCCTAACACGGAAAGAAGGGCTTTTCGTTGTTTTGGGCACAATTTCAAGACTTCGAAAGTTGACATGGAAGTGGGAGATTGTGCTAAATCATCGACGATGCTATAATTATGGGCTGCTTTGGAGTTTTTTCCTGCTCGCCTATTGGGTCCCTTTTCCATCTTTGGCAACAGTTCTATAGGCATCTTTGAAATGGTCAAAGGTGCAGTTGGTACACTGGTACTTACCCCTTAGATATTGGTGTCTGGTGGGGTGTTGTAGTTGCGATTTCGTGTTTGAAAAAACATCTCTTCCCCAGTCATGTATATTTCATGGCTCCTTTTCCCAGAATCATCTGGTTTTTGTTGGTGAGTGCCTACCATCCCTTGTTTGGGGAAACATTCTTGCATAATGGTAGGTTGTTGGGAAGATTCTCCTTGTCCTCAGTTACTCTGTATTTTTTTTTAGCTCAGAGAGATCAGGATAGTGGTGAGTATAGTGCCCGTACTCTCCACATATCGAACAAGAATGGTTTGTTCGAAGAGGTGGCATTTTTCTCTGCCTTTGGGCATTTCTTGGCTCCTGGTTTTGATTTTGGTTGGAGTTACCTCTAGCCTGGGATCATGGTGGGTGTTGCTGGTTGATGACCCCCTGTCCAGGGTTCCCTTTTGGCTTGTTTTTGGATTTTTTCTTTACCATGTTAGGAGGGTAGTTCTCCTGGTTGTACTGGTGTGGTTTGTTTTGGGACGACTGCATAAAGTTCACCTGTGCATTGGTTGCATAGGTGTGTTGTGTGCTGGGGACTAAGCATAATGCTGTCCTGGGTTTGCACTTGGCCGTTGGAGGGGAGATCTTCCGTTAGTGTTTCTTTCTGTGTACTAGGTCCCCTCAGTCAGAGGATAAGGTTCTCCCTGGTGATACACTTGCACCCTATTAGTCAAATTTTGTTGAGGCATATGATGACTTTGAAATCCGGGTTGAGACATGTTATGGGTAGAACTATATGTGTAACCAAGGTTTTGACTGCTGCTGCCTAGGTAACCTTGGGTCATTGACCCAATTAGCCCGTCTGTAGAGTTCAACGCACCTAGCAATTCTTGATAATTTTGTAGGCGTGGGGCATTAGGCAGGATGTTGTAAATGTATCCTGAATGCGTATAAATCAATTCAAGCTTTTGGGCTTTACTAGTTGCATCCTCTTCGGATTTGGGGTTTTGCTACGCCACATTCTTTGAAATCTCTGCCGTCAGAGTTTTGAAGAATAAATCTAAGAGGACCCGATCGTCTAGTTTAGCTTTACATAAACTGCGACGTCACCTCAATTAATGGAGATGGTCCGAGATATGGACGACAGGGGTTTGTATAAAATGAGTCAGTAATTCCATTCCCAAATCATGGTGAATGGGTAACTAAAAATGTGTGAGGAACACAGTAGCAAGGGTACTAAAGGTTCCATGTGAAGCTAAGGGTTGATCCAGACACCATTTCGCGGCTACTCCTATAAAAGTGCGTTGAAATAGCCTTAATTGAATAGTGTCGTCAATGATACTATTCGATGAGAACCACAGGTGAAAGGTCATTACATGATTACCTGGGTTTTTCGCTTGCTTGCCTTCGAATTTTGTTATATCTAAAAGGAGCTTTGTGGGAATGAGAGGCCATGTAGGATCGTGTGCAATGGGGTCATTCATTAGCTTGGTTAAATCAGGTAGATTCAACGAAGCTAAGAAAGGTGTCTGGGAGGTTGATTCCATTGCAATGTGTGAAGACACGACATTCTGGTTAGAACGAGGGTTAGTCTGCGATGTACCCTGCTGTGTATTTAGCTGGATTCCCAAATGGGACGCACTCCTCTGCCCCTTAGGGGTCGAGGGAGGAGTGGTGTGTGATGTGGTGTTGGGAGACCGACTAGGGTTCCCAAATATGGCTGCTCCAATGAAGGATGAACCAATGATGGTGGCAGTGCTCTGTATTTGACGCCTAAATGGAAAAAGACTTGGAACCCCTCCCAGTAATGGGGGGAGGTCCAAAAGACATCTGGATCGACGAGGTCCCATTGGGACCATTTGGGTGTTGACCAAGTTAGGTTTTGGAAAAATTTGAGAGGATAGAGTCTATGATCAAAGAAAAATTATGGCCACATACATAAAACAAAGCGAAAATAAAATAAATTTTCCCTTTAAATTAATCTATGTGATCAATTGAGAAAAAAAAAAGGTTTTTTGTTTGTTTGCATATGATACTCAAAATTATAGAAGACCTACTATGTTCTCACACACTCAAAAGTAACTGGGCCTTGAGAATATTTCTTGCGAGTGCTGGCACAACATCCCGTAAGAGCTGGAGATGTCCCCCAGTCAACCGAAGAGAATCCACCAAGGTAAGGGTAGAGGGTCTGGCGCTTGCCTGCACCATCACCTATAGGGTAAAGGATGCCCTAGTCTTTGGCCACTAAGAACCACCATCCCACGTGAGCATTCAAGTCTTGGGCTTCTTGGTAGTTAGCTAATAGTACCGAGTATCAGCCGGGTCAGGTAGCCCCAACTGATACCGCATGCACTGCGCTTAAGCGTAACCCCCTCTGGATCGGGTGTCTGCCGCGCTCAGATTTTCTTTGCCATGGGATGATAGGTGGATTTGAAGCTCCCTAAATACAAACCTTCTATGTTTCAATATGAATTATGATCAAGGTGGCTTATTGGATGCCTACCCCCTTGATCCTAACTTAAGCTATAAATTCTTTTGTGGCCCCTGGGGGAGAATTTAGTGAGTTTGGTTAAGTTAGTTTTAGGTGTCTTTACTTTGCTTAGTGGGTGAGTGTGTGTGAGCATAAGGTGAACATGCACATTGTTTGAACATGTGGATATCATTGATCCTTTAAAAAATCCCCTATTTAAACTATGTTATATTGTTCCTAGCTCAAATGGAAAACATGTGCGGATAATGGGCCGCTTTCAAAATTTCCTAGTTAATTTATGTGACTAACTATAGGGAGATGGAAAATTGTGAATATGGAGCATTCATATGCTTACCTAGGATCATCGGAGGGTGTGAAGGTAGCATATATTACTTTCTCTTCTATAAACAATTCAATCCTAGTCCCACAATTCCTAATGCAAAAAATTGAATTAAAGTAAAAAAATTCTACACTAAAAAAAAGAAAACTAGCTATGCATGCGTGGTCTTGGGCCACTTACTTGGACTAGTTATCTAGGTGTGAATACCAAAATTTGAAAAAAATAAATTGTTCAGAACGCAATTTAATTTCCCCCCTACTTAAATTATGTGGAAATTTTTTCAAAAATCAACTTGAATCAAAAACTGACTCTAAGCCTACAGAAAGCAGCTAAAAGTGAGTTCTAACAAGTTGTGGGGTATAACAACAAGTGCTGGCAGATACATTAGGGGCTTCCAAGCACCTTACAAGCAAAAAAAGACAAAACCTTGAGAGAAATTTCTCATTCTGTGAATTGCGTGTAAAAGGCTGTGACAGGTGCGCTTCCTGTGCTCGGGTCAGCACTGAACGCGCGTCCTGTGCATCTGTGAGCAACACGTGCGTGCTAATTCCTACAAGTAAAAAATATTAGGAGCTGCTATTCTTCAGTCTATCACTCAAAGTGAATCTAGGTACTGCAAGATAGATCATAGGACTATCAATTCCACTCTCCAGCGTAGACAAAGGTCTCCTGCAAAAGAAGGCACATCCACATAAACTTGGTAAAACTTTAGTGGAGTCGCCAATCCCATTGTGGTGGATTTGGTGCATGGATGTACGAAATCACACCAGTTTAGGGGGTGTGGTTTACCCCTTTAAACTATAGGTAACAGGGAGAAAGTGGTGGAGTTCAAAAACATACAATCTAGAGGAAAAAGCATGCAAATGTATACTCAAATTAAACTAAAACTAAAACACAATTATACAAAATCTATTGAAGAGAGTCAAACGATAATAATGCAAATGGTGGCTCTAGGCCCCTTCTTATTAAGCGTTTGATACGAAGAAGAAATTTTACCCACTTGCCAAAGTGTCCCTAGACAATGGTTCTAGGTCCCGATGCAAGGATGTTTTTTTAGAAGCTCGCCTTGGTGCAGTCTCCCTCTCTCTCTGCTATGATGGACTAAGATTGTTGGATGGCCAACAATCGAGTCCCCTCTATCTCCAGCTCTGGGTCACACACTGATGGTATTTCTTGGGAAATTTTTGCCAGCATAACAATGTGATCACCCATTCTTCATCTCATGGTGGCTTTATATAGGGGATTTCAAATCCTCCTTCCCTCCCTTGGTACAAGGTGGATGGTGACCCAAAGGAGAGGTATGATTCCATTGTGTGCTCACATAGTGTCTAAGGAGGTGTTGGTGGCTGTCCTTAGGCGGCTTCATGTAAGGAGTAACTTGTCCTTTACTTTTATGTGGTCTCGGATAGTGACATTTCACCACTCTCAGGAATGCATGCTTATCGGGCAAAAAGGTGCACAGAAGGCGCTCTTCTCGAAGGATAATGCACGTAAATAACATTTTATGACTAGTTCAAATTTGATTTCCTTTAAACCTTTGAGATTTTAAATACTTTCTAGATTCCATAATGTCTTCCTGCCTTGTAAATCCTTTGGCTTGACATTAATTAATGTCATCTTCTGCTGTACGATTTTCCAGTGTTAACATTCTTGATTCGAATACCAAGCATCCAACACCCCTGCATTTTCCTTATATAGAAGTGGTATCTACCACACCACTGGTTAATTATGTGGCAACCAGTCCCATGTTTTCAGTTACTGATGCAAGTGAGCCTCTCACTATTTGATTGACTTCCTTTGGCTTAGATCTGGTAATTGACATGGAAAACCCTATGGGATCATTTGGACGCGATGTTCTTATCCCTATTGAGTCCATTGACACGTGTTCCTTCCAGAGAACTATTATTCCATCTCATGAAGACCTCTTGGAAGCCATGATCGAGGAGTGTCCTTTGACATGTGTTTCTTCCAGTTGGAAGCCATGACAAGGCCCATGAGGAGAGTTCATTTTCCTGTGTCAACCTTGTTAAAAAATGAATCAGGTCATGAGGATAGTTCTTTTCTTGTGTCAAGCTCATTAAAAAATGAAACAGATCCCTATGAGGATGGTTCTTTTCCTATGTCAACCTCATTAAAAAATGAACCAGGTAATGAGGATGGTTCTTTTCCTATGTCAACCTCGTTAAAAAATGAAACAGGCTCCCATGAGGATAGTTCTTTTACTGTGTCAACCTCGTTAAAAAATAAAACAGGCTCTTATGAGGAGAGTTCCTTTTACTATGTCAAACTCATTAAAAAATGAAACATGTCTATGAGTATAGTTCCTTTTCTTGTGTCAAGCTCATTAAAAAATGAAACAAGTTTCCATGAGCATAGTTCTTTTCCTATGTCAAGCTCATTAAAAGATGAAACAAATCCTATCCTAATTGAGTGGAGTCTTTGATTAGATCTCGTAAGTGTCAAGTCGTGTCTTTCATCTGATCTCGTAAATAAACCTTCATTCCATCCACCTATTAGTAACCATTAGTCCACTTAGGTGAATGAAATGAAGCTTGGGGGGCATATGCTTTTGCATGTTATGCTTGGGGAGCATTGAAAGATATCTCAAGGATTATTTTTCCTTTGTTTCAAGCTTGTGTAAAAATGAAACAAACCACTGTCAAGCACAATTTTCCTACGTTTCAAGCTTGTGTAAAAATGAAACCACTCTCAAGCATAATTTTTCCTATGTTTCAAGCTGGTATAAAAATGAAACTTATCTTGAGTCCATTTCGATTATTATTTTAAGACTCATGAAACTCATGAAAATCCTAAGATTATTTTGCTATCTTTCATTCTCGTAAAGCACATGAAAATTCCGAGTTCTTTTTGTCTTTTCCTGCTCATAAATTAAATTTAAAGTTGGCCATATGAGTACACCTTTTATCACTTTTCTGAACTTGTTAAAACTTACGAAAAAAGCGAAACCTTGGAGTTCTCTTTTAAGACCTTTTCAGACTCTCTAAATATGAAAATATTGCCAAGTACTTGACTATTCAAACTCGCTAAAGGAAATGAACAGTCGTCCCTTCAGTATAATTTTACCCCTTTTATAGATTGAAATGGACTATTCATGAAAAAGGTATACGTTGACTAATCATGATCAATAGAGCTCTCTCTTGTATTTTTTTATCCCTTTTTAGGGCTGAGAGGCTAAATTTACAAAAAATTAAAACTACAGAGTTTAATTATGTTTTTCATATGACTCCCTAAAACCGAAAAACACCGAGTTTCTCCTATATTGGACTCGTTAAAATTTAACAGTAAAGGACTAGTCGATTACAAACAGGAACAAACCACTCTTTCTTAGGGTTCGATTTTAATACTAAGTTGGGCTCATCCGAAGGATGAGCTTACACAACAAGAAAATGTTATCCTCCTCAAGCTTGTCAAAAATAAAGAGATACTTTCCAGTAATGGTGGAGGAAAAAAGACAAAAGGAATCCAATTGTCACCCTTGTTTTAAAAGCAGTATACCACTCTTGAACATGACACTTTTGTCACATTTGTACCTAGGTTGGTAAAATAATTTGTCTAACAGTTAATCAAACCACATTGAAAGTCTTCAGCCGGTTTCTAGGTATTAGCTTTAGGTCAATTTTTACCAAACCATCTGCAGTGTCGTTATGTGTTCAAGAGACAATTCAAAATAAACCAGTCATTGCAAACATTTGTCTCCATTCACATTGACCATCCCTGAGTCAGTCCTTGCAAATATTTATTCAAAAATTGATCTAATGGTTTCGTGTCATGGGATTTCCTACGACGGGTCACTTTCTATCAACAACAGCTCATCATATAGGAAGTTGATCTAGAATCCGATCAGTACCTTGGAATCTGCATGCCTTAATGGCAGGTTTCTCGCCTTCGACGATAGGTTGCATCATTGACTTTCGATCGAATAATTTTGTGAAGTGTTTGACTGCAAATCATTCATTCACACTTCATGGATTATATTGAGTACTTTGAGAGCCATTGTCATTATTGGTGTTTTCTCTCACACTTGTTAACAGTTCACATCATTGATTGGTAATCAAGTGGTTTATACCATGTTCGACTTTGACACAATCAATTGCATGGATAGAATTGTACTAGTTCGGGAAGCAGAAATCAAGACCCTGAATCTAGTTTCCACCATCCAGGCTGTGAGGAGTTTTATTATTCATGATACATTAGACTACTTATGATAGATGGCTGTAATATTCCAAAATTTCCACATCATATTTGGAATATTAGAGTCCTTTTTTTTCTTAATAAATTAAGTAAATAAAAGAGTGGAGGGACCCACGAACCTCAAAGATGAATAAAAACCACTTTTTATGTGTGAATGTGGATATTCTAGATCTAGATCTAAAACATGGAGTAGTAGAGAAACTCTATTAATGGATATCATGTCTCATTTATGAGATAGATTATGGAGGATGAAACAGTCAAATAAGATCATGGATATTAAATATAAAATCATAAGGATATTTGATATGGTCAAATAAGATCATAATGCATTAAAAGAAGATAATTAAGAACTTATGATAAGATAGTGGAGGAAGTGATGCATTTAATGCATGCATGATGGAGAGGGTGATCACCTCATATGAACATGATGGAGGACATGGATCATGTTGATTCAGTAAACATTGACCAAATAAACAGCGAAATCAAACATGGAGACTTTGTCCACATGTGCAACACAGATTTGGAGTGGGCCCAGGATATGGAAGGCTCATGCATATAATGAAGGTGAAGGCACAATGGAAGGCATGATTTGGATTATTCATCTCTTGATCTGTTTAGATCTAGATTTGTCTAAGGACATTTCTATGCAAGCTTGGGATGTTTAGTAGAGTTTGCAGGGTGTTCCCAAGTGGGAATCCCACCTCTTTCTTTGGGTAGCTCTAGAAAGAGGATTTTTCTTCATTCCATATCTGGCATTGGTACCATCTTCAGGAGGTTGTTTCTAGCATTCAACTAGGAAACCAGTGGAGGATTCATCCTACCACCTTGTTCTTCAGATTTAGCCTTTCGGGAGCAACATATCTACATCCAGCATTCAGGCCATTGGGTTTTACCTCCATGCAACATTATTCCCCTCAAGGATTGTGTAGTTCAATCTTGTAGATATATTGGAGGAGGGAAGTTTCTAGTATTTCAGCTAGAAATCCTGTGAGGGATAACCTCCTCACATTGGATCTATTTTTTCCATCACTCAAGAGCTCTTTTGCCATATCTAGCAGTAGGCTAAAGAGCCTCCCTCTTTGACAGCGCAGTTTTCTGAAGCTGTTGTTCATCCAACAACTATTTTTGGTGGAGGAGATTGGAGGAGCTAGATATTGAGCTTGTAGCCCAAGGATCTAGTGAAGGGATCAACCCTTCTTGCATAGATCTAATTGTACATCATTGTAGACATCATATTATCAAATCTAGCTTCAGATCTGCATTCCCAGCAGTATATATGTGAAGCCCTAGGAGGAAGGTTGTCTTAGACTTACAAATCTAAGAAATCCCTTCTGGGTTATCTTGGGAATCCATCATTGAGCCCAGATCTACAATTTCGGCATCATTGGAGCTCCCATTCTACCTAGATCTGAATTTCTATCTTACAGGCAGTTGCAGTCCCTACAAGTTGCAATAGGTACAACGCAGTTTACCTTCCAGCAGAGCAGCAATTACGCAGTCCCTCTTGGGATATCATTGCAGGGTCATTCTAAGCTACTATTGTGGCTTGAGTGTCTCATATTTTGAGCACTATTGTACTTGCTTTTTCACCTCCAAAATAATAAAATGGATAAGCTATTTCTGTGCATTCTGATGTTTATTTATTGTTTACTTTGCTGCGGTTCTTATATTGTGTTTCAGTATTACTGGATTCTCCCTTTTGGGATATTACAATGGCTGCGTCCATACTGTGTCTACTATTGATGTAATTTTAAAATCATTTTTGTACCAGAACATTTAGCTAGTTTTGATTTGAGTATGGGAATTCCTACCTAAATGATGATATGCATATATATGCTTGCATTGAATATTTTTATAGGTTTTCGACTGGTGTGTATGCAATCCAATCCTTGGAGTGATAAAGCACTTCACTCTTCAGAACTACCTTAGACTTCGCACTTTAGGGGGGAAACTGTTACACTTTATTTTGTCACCATGACATTTGAATGTATATATAGGTTCGTCACCACCTATATTGTGCTCCCTTAGAGGTTAAAAACCATAATGTTCCTAAACCAAGTCTTGGAATTGGAGAAAACCTCATTAAAACCCTAAAAAGAATAACTCTGCACTTTTCCTAGCTCTTTCCTGCAGATCCATAGATATTTGTCCTATAGCCTGCGACATATCCCACACATTCTACTTATAAAACCTGCGGACCCCCATAAACAATCAAATAAAGGAAAAAGTAAGTTCTAAAAGCACAGCTAGACGAATATTCTCCCAACTAGAAGCTTCTAGAGGTGCGATCAGTTCGAGCTTTATCCCTCCACTCATGGAGTTGTATCCCTTCACTCATGGAGTTTATCCCTTGGTATATGGAGCTCAAATCCCTTCATGAGAGGAATCAATCCCCCTCTTCATGAAACTAAAACTACCTCCATTTTCCTATAAATTGAGCTCATGTTTCAGTCTCAAGAGTAGACATACATAATGGTTGCTGAAGAAATTCTCAAGAGATCATACTCTCTACACTAGTAATTATTGGTATGAGAATGATCACACACTCATGTCCATAAATTCATGCTAGTTCAGAGAGAAGAAGGCTTGTCAATCTGAAGGGGGAATGATTTGTTGAGAAACCAGCTCCAAAAAGAGAAGAAAAGATATATCAACGCCTTAGAAATAAGCCACTTCGAGGGGGGAACCTCCAATACATTACATGAATGAAAAATTCTTGGATGATACAATTTACAAAACCTCCTTTCTATATATAGTAGTCCATGGAGCCATAATGTAATCCTAGTGGGCCACAATGTAATCCTAGCCGACCTAACAATAATAATTTAAGGGCACAATAATAACAAAATGGGGGTTACAAGGGTACAATAATAACAATAAGGGGTTTACACTAACAATAATAAGGGGCTATACTAGTGATATAAGGACCTAACATGCCCCTCTCCTTCAAAAAAGTGTTGTCCTCAACACTTGAGTAGCTCCGGGTGCTTCCGTATAAAATTCTCATCCTCCCATGTAGAATCTTCAGTGGGTAAGTTCTTCCACTTGATGAGATACTCTGAAATTGATCGATTCCGTAGTTGTCGAGTTCTTGTTTCCGTGACCGCTTCAGGTTCCAATATGATTTTTCATTCCTCATCAAGTTCTGGCAATATTGTTTGAACTGGAAGATTTTCACCTATAACCTTCTTTAAGCATGAAACATGGAAAACTGGATGTACTCGCGAAGAAGCAGGGAGCTCCAATTTGTATGCCATAGTACCAATATTTTGCAACACCTTGTAAGGACCATAGTACTTTGGCGATAATTTATTATCCTTCTTTGCTTGCTTGAGGGACATTTGTTTGTATGGTTGTAGCCGTAAAAATACCCAATCTCCTACATCAAAACTTCTCTCGCTACGATGTTGATCTGCCTGTTGTTTCATTCGATTTTGTGCCAAATTCGGGTTATCCTTTAAGAGTTGGAGAACTTCTTGCTGATGCTCGATGTGATCTTCCACTACTTGAACCTTCGAATTTTCCCTTAAAGATGATGTGATGGATGGTGGACGATATCCATAAAGTGCCATAAATGGGGTCATTTTTTCTGTAGTATGGAAGGAAGTGTTATACCACCATTCAGCAAGAGGTAACCACTTGACCCATTGTGTTTGTTTATCAGATACAAAACAACGAAGATATCCTTCCAAACATTTATTTACTATCTCAGTTTGACCATCAGATTGAGGATGATAAGATGAGCTATGAGCTAATTGAGTACCCAAACAAGAAAATAACTCCGTCCAAAAATTTCCAGTAAAAATGGGATTTCTGTCGCTCACAATAACCCTTGAGCTTCCATGTAGCTTTTGAATTCTGTCCATAAATGTAGTAGCAACTGTACTTGCTTTAAATGGATGAGATAATGCACAAAAGTGTGCATACTTGGTAAGTCTATCAACTACCACCATGATGACACTCTTTCCTTCGGACTTAGGTAAACCTGTGATAAAATCCATTGAAATATCCTCCCAACGTTGAATTGGAATGGATAAAGGTTGTAGAAGTCCCGGGGTCTTAATTGTCTCAACTTTATTCTGCTGGCAAACCAAACATTCCGTCACAAACTTTTGAATATCAGATTTAAGGCCATCCCAAAAAAATTCTTTCTTCACCCTGTGGTAAGTTTTTAAAAATCCTGAGTGTCCTCCTAAAGGAGAAGTGTGCAATTCCAGAAGAATCTTTTGTTTTTAGTTGGGAATTCTTACAAATATATAAGCGATCTTTGTACCATAAGGAATCATTTTTCCAACTAAATGTATCAGATGTACTAGGATCTTGCTGCAACTTTTGAATGAGTGTCCATACATATTCTTCCTTCTTCCATTCATCTCTTGCTTCGGTTATCCAATCTGGTTGGATAATAGAAATGGCACAAAGCAATGCTTCAACCTCTTCATTATTTCTTGAGAGTGCATCTGCAACAAAATTAAACTTTCCTTTTTTGTAGATTATTTCAAAGTCATAACCCAACATCTTTGTGACCCATTTTTGCTGCTCTTCTGAAGATAGTCTTTGTTCCAAAAAGTGTTTAAGACTATCATGATCAGTTTTTACCTTGAAGTGTCTTCCCATTAGGTAAGTTCACCATTTCTTTAGTGCATGCGGTATTGCTAACATTTCCTTCTCATAAATAGGTTTCTGTAAATACTTTCCTTTGATTGGACGACTTTCAAAAGCAATGGGTCTTCCTTC
The DNA here is from genome assembly GCA_034641835.2 of Pinus albicaulis. NCBI lineage: Eukaryota > Viridiplantae > Streptophyta > Pinopsida > Pinales > Pinaceae > Pinus > Pinus albicaulis. The sequence continues at coordinate 83,999,185 of CM076581.1, read as the reverse complement.
CTGCATTAAAACTGCACCAATTCCATTTTCTGAGGCATCACATTCCACAATAAAGGTTTTTGTGAAGTCTGGTGTAGCTAAGACCGGTGCTAGGCACATTGCCTCTTTAAGACGTTCAAAGGCCTTAGTTGCTTGAGGAGTCCATGAAAATGCATCTTTCTTCAATAATGTTGTTAGAGGTGCTGCTATTCTCCCATAATTCTTAACAAACTTGCGATAATACCCTGTTAACCCGAGAAATCCTCGCAACTGCTTTATGGTTGTGGGAACTTTCCATTCCTTAATAGCTTTAATTTTGTTAGGGTCCACTTTAACACCCTCGTGAGATACAATATGACCTAGATATTCCACCTCTTGTACTACAAAGAAACATTTGGACTTTTTTGCATATAATTGTTTCTCCTGCAATAGTTTGAGCACCCTGTCAACATGTTCAACATGATCCTTCCAAGACCTGCTGTAGATTAGTATATCATCAAAAAATACTAGCACAAATTTTCTAAGGAAGGTTTGAAAATGGAATTCATCAACCCTTGAAATGTAGAAGGTGCATTGGTAAGGCCAAAAGGCATGACCAAAAATTCATAATGACCCTCATGAGTTCGAAATGATGTTTTTGGAATATCTTCAGTCTTCATTCTAATTTGATGATATCCTGAAGGAAGATCCAACTTGGTAAAATAATTTGCTCCATGTAATTCATCCAATAATTCATCAATCATAGTAATGGGAAATTTATCTTTAATGGTGAGCTTGTTGAGCTCCCTATAATCTGGACACATTCGCCATGATCCATCCTTCTTGTGTACCAATACAACAGGAGCAGAGAAAGAACTTTGACTAGGTTGAATTATACCCGCCTCTAACATTTCTGCAATCATACGTTCAATTTCGCTCTTTTGGACGTAAGGATATCTATAAGGCCTGATGTTTGTAGGAACACTTCCTGGAATCAAATGAATAACATGATCATGATCACGAATAGGTGGGAGTCCTTTGGGAGTTTCAAACACCTTGGAATGATTGTCCAAGACTTGTTGGAGATCTGCAGGAATAGATGATTTTGATGTTGGAACTTCTAGTGAGCATAATTGTGCAATTACGCCTCGTTTTTATTTCTTTAGAAGATTTTTCATGACATTAGAGCTTATTATCCTTCCTGGCTTCTCTGCTATACCTCGTAATTCAACTTCCTTTCATTCTGAAAAAAATTTCAAGAAAAGTTCTTGAAAATTAAAAGCTACCGTCCCCAAAGATTGTAACCATTGTACTCCTAGTACAACATCAGCACCTCCCATAGGAATGGAAAGCATTGGAATAGCCAATACATATTCCCCCATGGTTAGCTTGATATTATGGCATTTCCCAGAGCAATTTATAGTTCCTCCATTTGCAACCATCACTTGACATTTTGGTGCTGGGTATAGGAAACAATTTAATTCCTTGGCTACCTTACAATGAATAAAATTATGGGTGCTACCTGAATCAATCAACACTATTACCTTTTTCTTCTTGATCTGTCCTTCTATCTTGAAAGTTTGAGGAGTGGTAATTCCTGCCAGTGCATTACACGATATGGTCGGATTCATTTCTTCCTGTTCTAGGACTGGTTCCTGGTGTATATCCTCTTCTTGTTCATTTTCTTCTTCTTCTTCACAATCTATGTAAAATAATTTCTTTTCAACACACTTATGAACTTTAGTGTATTTGCTATCACAACTGTAGCAAATCCCTTTTACTCTTTTTTCTTCCAATTGTTGTGGTGTCAACCTTGTAGGTTGTGTAAATCTAGGCGTAGCAACACTTCCTTCTTTATAGAATTGAGTGGTAGGCTTCCTTGTCGCCATAATTTTACATTCAACTTTTCTTGCCAACCTGAATGCCTTCTCCAATGAATCGGGTTCCAAAACACGAACTTCATGTTGGATGTTATCCTTTAGAGTACCTATGAAGAGATCAATCCTGTGTTCCTCTGGAATATCAGTTACCCTTATATTCAATTTTTGGAAGTCCTCAATGTGCTGCCCCACTAAACCCTTTTGTTTGAGATTTATCAATTGGCTAAAGAAGGTGTTGATCTTTGTATCCTCATAATGTGCTATCATTTCCTCCGTAAAAATTGACCAAGTGACAATTGTTTTACGGGAGAAAAGCCATCGATACCATACAAATGTATTTTGTTCTAAATGTAAAGTTGCAATGCGTACCTTTTGTGTGTTTTGCACGTTATGGAGATCAAAATATTGCTCCATCTGTAGTATCCATGTTACAGGATCCTTTCCATCAAACTTCCTCATATCAATCTTTGGAATATGGTGGTTCTTCCCGCCAACATTAGAGTTTATGAAATCACGATTAAAATTTGTTTTGTTCTCATCATGAGGTTCTTATACCATATTTTCACCATTAGGAAACATTTCTTGTATCAACTTTTTCAAACCTTCCATGTCTGCTTTTAGAACATTCTTCATGTTTTCCATTTTCTCATCGATCTTATCTTCCATGTCATCCATCTTAGATTCCACGTCAGCTTCCATGCCATCTATCTTAGATTCCATGCCATCTATCTTAGATTCCACGCCTTTCTTCAAACCATCCATCTTAGTTTCCACGCCTTTCTTCAAAACTTCCATGTCATTTTTTGTTGCTCTTTTCGAGAGCGAAATTTGTTGCACTTGCTCTTGTAATTTTGATATGTCATGTTGCCATTCTTCGTTTTCATGAGTCATAGTAGAGAATTCCAAAGGCTTAATGGGTGTTGAATTCTTTTTAGGGGCCATTTTATAATCCAATACTGATATATATTCTACAATATGCCCTTGCAATCAATTTAATTTGATTCTTCAAACAAGACTTATGCAATTCGGAAAAAAATTACACACCTTTTACTTGCTTTTGAGGAGCTCGATATTGAAATTGGATTATCTCTGTGATTGTTGCTCTTAAATATCTAAAATTTAGCACTGAATTCACCCTATAAATTCTCTTTTTAATGCCACAGGTCTGACTTGATTTGGATTCTCCAAGACAAAGTTATGTCCAATCTCCCACAATGACCTAATTTTGGACTGGTTCAGTATAGCGAACTTGTACGGCTTGAAACGTGTCCCTGTTTTTTCCTTCGCCTATGAAATTGATATCAAAGAAACTACAGTCCATGTACTTGTGACCAATTTTTATGGCACTCCAATCTGATGCTCAAAGAGAGAGTTATTCAAATTTTCCCATGATCACCTCTTTTAGATGAAATTCGGGAGCCTGAAAAAACACTACCTTCCACAGATCCTATCTCCAAAAATATTGTGAACCAAGCTCTGAAAATTTTTTACGAGTTTCCTTAGGATTTCAGCTTTCCACCATAAAAATTTCATATTCTTAACCTTAGTAGAAAAAAATTTGTAGCGCAAATTCCACGATGACCTGTCTAGGAGCCTGAAAAAAGACCTAACTTCCACAGATGATATCTCCAAACATATTATGAAACAAGCTCTGAAATTTTTAGAAAATATTCCTCAGGATATCTGATTCACACCCTAAACATTTCAGCTTCTGAAACTTTGTAGAAAAAAATTTATAACGAAAATTCCACGATGACCTGTTTGGAGCAGCGAAACCCTAGAATCCAAAGCTCTGATACCAAATGCTGAGAAACCAGCTCCAAAAAGAGAATAAAAGAGATATCAACGCCTTAGAAATAAGCCACTTCAAGGGGGAAACCTCCAATACATTACATGAATGAAAAATTCTTGGATGATACAATTTACAAAACCTCCTTTCTATATATAGTAGTCCACGGAGCCATAATGTAATCCTAGTGGGCCACAATGTAATCCTAGCCGACCTAACAATAATAATTTAAGGGCACAATAATAACAAAATGGGGGTTACAAGGGTACAATAATATAAATAAGGGGTTTACACTAACAATAATAAGGGACTATACTAGTGATATAGGGACCTAGCACGATTTTCAGGACCTTGAGAGGAACTTGTACGACATCAAGGCATCATGTTGTAAATAAACTCTTTTCATTCAAGATAATACATATGGATCTCCATTTCTCATTGAGGTGTTCTTGTGTCTATTTGAATAATTCAATAATTATATTCCTTTGTCACTAAGTTAGATTAACTATTCTCAATTATTATATGTTGCAGGTGCTTTTAATTCTTTTGTCTGCCTTTGATTGTAGGTTCTACTTACTAAAGAAGCATCTTTGGAGAGACTGGATAATATACTGCACCAAACATCGGGTTTCAAGGTAGGGGCATGTCCTATTTCTTTATTTATAATAATTATGAATCACATATAATCTAGAGAAAACGATTTGCAAATGGATGTTTGTTTCTAGCTATCCATGGGATACTAGGGAGATCACTCTTTTCCGCAAGAGGGATTAATCTGCATAAAAATGATGTCGAGACAAGAGGCTTGGTCCCCTCTTTAATCCATAGTAATAGGAATTTATTTTTAAGATATTTCTCCTTGATAATAGACTACCATATACCATCACCATATAAATCACTCCACAAAATTTTTACCCCTAAAGCCCAACCAAAATTTTCAATGTCAAAAATATCCCAACCCCCATCCTCAATGTGTTTAGAAATATCCTACATTCTGTTAAGATGTATTTTTTTGGTGTCAGAGGAGCCAATCCAAATAAAATTATAAATTATATAATTTATCAGCTTGATAATGGAGCATGGTAATATGTATAGATGCATCCAATATATTGAAATGCTTTGAAGGATAGATTGAACCATAATTAATCTACCACCAATTGAAAGCCACTTATGCGACCAGTTGTGAAATATGCACTCAAGCTTGTTGATCAACCAACATCAATCCCTAATAGCATAGTTGTTTGGTTTCAAAATGAATCCAAGCTATTTGAAAGCAAAATCCAAAGGAACCACATCAATGTTAAAATCGACAACAATCACTTGAACATTTGCACACTTCTACGCTTCATCAATGAGAATATATTTCACATATTTCATGTATAAACTAGAAGTGAGGTTGAAGAATTAATAATATGGTGTAAATATGTCTATTCAACACTCGACGCCTTACCAAAAATAATAACATCATCCAAAACAATGAGATAAAATATGGACGTGTTCTTGGTAAGTTGGAGCCCATTAAAAATGACCTAGTTGTTTAGCTTTAAAAGTCAACTGACTGAACCCATTGATGTCCAAAAATAATAATAAAGGGGTTAAAGAACAACCCCGTCGCAATCACCTAGTGGCCCAAAATATTTTTGTTGTAACCTTGTTGATAATAATGGCAAAATTTGCTGAGGAACTGCAAGGCATTATCAAGTCGACCACCTCCACCGATAATATAATTTTTTCTAATATCAACCTCAAGAAACCCCATTCAACACAATCATAAACCTTATGTAAAGATAGTTTCAACAAAAAAGACTCTTTCTTCTTCAACTTGATTGTGGGAATACCTTCGTCGGCGATGGAAAAACATCCTAAATTTGTCTATTCTTCAAAAACCCGATTTTTTTGGGAGAAATATGTCTTGACATGTCTTCTTTGATATAAGATGCAATAAATTTTGATATAATTTTATAGATGATATTACACAATGAGATAGGCCTAAAATATGCAAAACGTTTGCCTTGAGAGACTTTAGGTATCAAAGTAATCAAATAAAAATGAGGGCACCAGATATCTTACAGTGCATCCTCGATTCTTAAACAACTTGCAATAGTTCCATCCTCATAAGATCCATAAAATGTACGAACATTTCAAGAGGCCAACCATTCGGGCTAGGAATTTTATCTTTGGCGAAAGATTTAAGAATTGAAGCCAATTCTTTATAAGTGATCAACCTCCCAATATTATCATTATCATCAACACAAAACCTGTTAGGATATGATTGAATAATATATATTTTATTTCCAAAGTAAATCCCCTCAGGCATCCTATACAATCCCCCAAAGTGTTTCATGGATGAATTGTACATCTCATGCAATGTATGTAAAGGTGACCCTCTGCATCCACCACGTCCCAAATCATGTTTTCAAACCTCTGATGAGAAGCATAATTATGAAATAATTTGGTATTTTTATCCTTGGACAAGATCCAAATGGCGTGGGTTTCGAGCTGCAATTTTTCCTCTTGTTGTTTGAGAACCAACCTTTTGCGCCTTCCAACTTTAATACCCGCTGCTTTAATTGTTTGGAGATGTAGTCCGGCTGATTGGGATCTTCATAGTCTCCAAGTTCCTAGCAAATATCCTTTAGTTAAATGAGAATAATTCTCTTTTTCTTCTTGAACCTTCGACATATCAACATTTTAAGCTTACTAAGCTTCTCGATAATCCTTTCCATTTAGGAGATCTACTTATTAATTGTTAATTCTGGCCAAAAAGTCCTAACCATTTTATCAAATCATGATCTTTTATCCATGAATGGTTGAATTTAAAAGGGATACATAACCCCAGGTTTAAATCCTTCCACTCTAAGAAAATAGGGACATGATCAAACGTAATCACACAAGATACCCAAGAGCGCATCATACCCAACTCTTCCAATAGATTTTCATGGACCAAAAATCGATCTATTTTTTTGGTAATACCTTGAATACTAGAATTCCCATTACACCATGTTGGGGGAATAAGATTTGGCCTAACATCCACAAGATTATTCAACCAAAAAAAAATATATGAAATATGATCCCATATGATCCCATATTATCCATTTTTCCTTTCAACCTCCATATTTCATTTGCAACCATTGTTAGGATTAAATCCTTAGATAAAATAAGGGATCCAATTTTAAGAATGCCCCATCTGTCTATCCAACCCCAAAAATACATTCTAACATCACATGGGTCATATACATTAAGTATATGAATCCAATGCATAGTTACCCTAGCATAACTCGTGAGGAATATACCAATAAATGTTTTAAAAGCCTGAAACTTGACAACACGAGGATCCCATAGTTCCACCAAACCCCTTTATTGACTAATGGAATCAATCGAATAGAACATCCAGCCCATACACATCTAAAGAAGATATTTCTTTGCCTTATCCCCATAGGCCATTGTCTCGTGAATGAGTATAATAGAGGGCCCATGTTTCCACATAAAATGTCGAAGGGAAATCCATTTAGGGTGATTTCCAAGTGTTGAAAAGTAACCAGGTTCGATCTTCATAATGACATGTTTAATTGTAATTTTGTGTAATTGATGAAAATAAATAAAAATAAAATTATTGTAATGCTTTTATCTAGGGATCCATGAGCAAGGAATTTTATTTTAGTAATGGCTCCAATTGTGAGCCTTAAGGATTGAGTCATCTAGTCATAAAAGTCAAATTTAGTCTATGTCATGTATGAAGGACCCTTATTGGGAATATTATATTTTGTGTGAGTCAATAGAAGTGTCAAACAACCCTCAAAGACAAACACTAAAATCCTCCTATAGGTCAAATTCAAATAAATAATAAATTTTTCATAAAAAGGACACGTTAGTTCAATTGAAGTCATGTCGACTTATTATGAGGCAACAACCAATATAAATAGGCATCTCGACCTATTTCAGAGGACAAAATTTTGGTCATATGTAAGTTTAAAACTATGTTGAAGTCTGAAATGAGAAAGGGAATGCGAAGTTCACAAGAAGGGAGCCTACTAACTAGTGAGGAAGGGAAGAGGAAGAATAAAGTATTTACGCACTGTTTTTAGGGCTTATCTCCTCACATGTGTGGAATAATCTAGGGTTGCTGCTGCTGTAATATATCATTCATAAAGAAGCTAATGAGAAAGTCTATGATAAATTTTCTATTCTAACGGAGATCATTAAGAGAAGAATTATAGTAAAGTGAAGGAGGATAATAGCCTAAATCCTCTCCATCTCCTCACACGTGCAAAATTGCTAAAGTATGAGAGTTGCAGGTTCGTGAAAGATGGATGAATTTTATAGTAACTGAGATTAGCAGTAAAAGAAGGAAGTTTGACTAACGTTGACTTAGTAACGAAGATGAAGTTGGAAGGAAGGGTTTGTGACTTAGTATTGGATAGGTTGTTTCAAGGGTATTGGTCTTGGTATTCGTCAATTGGAATCTCTATAAGAAGAATAATTTGTTCGGGTTTTCCTCTCCAAGAGTGAAAGCTTTTGGTACTGGCTGATAGTATATATTATGTGTCTCTTGTATATTTATAGTTTATGCATTGGTAACTGTTTGATGAAGAAGAACACTAATAACCTAAGTAAAATAATATCCTAATCTAAAGAAGTAAAAAACACTCACAAGCAGTTACTAATAGAGAGAAATCACTTGATATCGATGCCCTAGATTTCTCAACATGGTATTGGAGCTAAGGTGGCTAGGTCAAGGAAGGGAATCTTATTAAGGGACACTCAAGGATCAAATATCAAGGAAGGAATCAAATCGAATATTGAGTCTTGTAGTCAAAAGAAGCACCATAACCCTAGATCAAAGAAGTCTACAAAGAAGTATTGGGAGTGTAATATTCCTAAATTAGCATGCAACTAATTGGAATATTCATTTTTTATTTTGTCTTTTAGATAGTTGAATAAGTGGGTAGGGAGACCCATAAATCTCTTTAGTAGGAAAAAAATCCCTCTTAATGTGAAAAGGGATCATCATGATAGCTAGATAAAGCACCTCCATGTGTGAACAGGGGCAAAAACATGTGGACAAGGTCAATGTTGACCAAATCAATAACGCTAGTATAGAGAGAGTGGATCATCAGTGTGAAATAATGTAGAGTTAATGGGAGATAGCCTTCATGAGAGTAGTATATTTAATGAATGGGACGCAAGGTGAGAAGGCTCACAATGCATATAAGGAAGGGCAAGTCGACCATAGAAGGAATGTTAGATGATTATATATTTTTATCTTTTTAGATATGAAAATTGTCAGGTGACATTTATATGCATGCTTTTGCTGTTTAGCAGGGTTTGTTGTACTGTTTAGTACAAGGGTGTTCCCGAGCGGGGATCCCACACTCATCCTACTGAGGAGAAATTATTGAGCTGTATAGTCCACATCCGGGCTTCAGTCTTTAGCTACAACGCACTAGGCCCTTGAGCTTTGTTTCATATCTTGGCACCAGGCCAAACTATTTCCATAATCTATAATGCAGATTCCCTCTTTGAATGCATTATTCTAGTGAGAATTTTCAGTAGATGTTTCAATGCTTGATTTGGAGGGTTAGATCTTGTAATATCCCAAATAGAGAAAATCTACAACAATAAGAATATCTTAAGATATTCTAAAGTTGGAGCTACAATAATATGTAAACACAACAATGGAGTAACAGTGATAAATCAAATCATAGAATGTGAGAAGAAATCATAGCCATATTAATAAGTTACAACACCAAAATTTATGCAAGATCTTGAGGAAAGAGCTACTCAAGATAGGTAAAATCAGCCTCAAGAAACAAGTACATAAAATATGATCAACACTGCTACACAAGAGTGCCCAAGGCTATGAAAATGCAGTTTTATTAGAAGAACTACTGTTGGAAAGTGTAAATACACAAATATAACAATGTACACCTCATACAATGTGGGGGGCAAAGATATAAACCCCAAAACACAATTCCAAGACAATCTTGGGAGGTTTTCCTGTAATATGAAAAATGGAAAAATGCTGGAGTAGCAGGGTTGAGTAGCAGCTGCAAATCTAGAACTGGATGGAGGTGGATTTAGATGATGCACAAGATGAATAGGCCTCCTCCAATGGATCTTCCAAGTGAAAGGCTGATCCTAACACTGAATATCTCATCCTCCAAACAATCTGCAAAACCCCCACTGCAAATGCTCACTGGAAATAACACAGTCACTAAGGGATACTACGCTGTAGGTGCAAGGGAATGGGTTGGCCCAATGCCAAGATATGAAATAAGCTCATAAACCTTCTTCACTAACCTCCCAAAGGAATGGAAGCTCCTCTCCTCTGAAAAATAGCTCCGGAAATGGTGTTGTGGAATCTCCACTGCAACACCCTGCAACACAACATTATACTTCAGCAGAAATAACGCTGTAGTTGAAGGAGGTGGCTTGGCCTTGAGCCTAAATGTGGAGAAATTAAGTACGTGATCCCTCAAGAGGCCTCTCTTGAAAGGAGAAGGAATTCCTAAATAGGAATACCTCGTGCTAAACAACACTGCAACTCTGCTAAACAACAAGAGACTGCACAAGAGTCTAAACAGATCAAGAAATCAATAATACATAACATTTGTAACAATGGATGCCTTGCCCTCATTTTAAACAAGTGAAAGCTCTCTCCCCATGGGTCCCACTCCTTAGGGTTTCCTCCACCAAGGAAACTTCCTCCCATTCACACTGTGCTGTCTCTCCAAGTGATCTCCACCTCTTATCCCAGTGCTGTTGACTTGGTCAAACTTGACCTTGTCCACATGCAAAGGTCCCTTTTCACACATAAGGGTGTGAAATATAGCTCCAATGATGATCCATTTTCATACTATGAGGGATTTATTCATATTTTATTGTTCATGGGCCTCCTTACCCATTTATTCAATCTCCTAGGTGTAAAAGACAAAATTTAATATTCCATTTAGCTATGTGCTAAAGTGGGAATATTACAGATCTTCAGTGTTGGGATCAGATTTTCACTTGAAGGATCTATTGGAGGTGATCTATACATTTTGAAATCAGTTTCAGCCACCTCCATCAAATTATTCAGTTGCAACTGTAATTCAGCCCTAGGGCTGCATTCCGACATTTTTGCATTTTGGGTATTTCAGGAAACCCTTTCTGGGTTGTCTTGGAAATGTGTTTGGGAGCATAGATATCTAGCCATAACACATTTTGAGCTATATAAAAAAATATCTACATTTTTATATCATTTCTATAGCATTTTATGCCCTAAAACTAAGCTGTCTTAGCTCATGGAATTTTTATGGCAGTTATTTCTCATGTATTGACATATTTTCTTAGTAGAGGCTTGTTTTGTATTGCATGAGTGACTTGATCCTCAAGATCTCGTGCCTATTATTTGATGATATGTTTAATAAGATGGCTATAAATTTGTCTCATGTAATGGTGTATTGATGTATTCAATGCTATTTTCCATGTTTATGAGCTATATTTCTGCTTTCCCCATTTGGGAATATTACAGTGGCATCAGAGCATAATCTTGGCTCAGCCTGCGAGTTTCAGCCAATATGCTATAAGAAGAAGAAGAGAAGAAGAAGAGATCTAAAATGGTGGAAGGAATGAGTTTTGTCTCATCTCTTTTCATATCTATGAAGAACCTCTCCAAGAAGGTCAAGCAAATGAGAGAGGAGAGATGCAATGAGACCTCTAGAGGGTTTCAAGATGAGAAACTTCCATACACTTCCTATCAGCAGAAGAAAGAACCTGTATTACATAGAGCTCCAAAGAAATATACTATGCCCTTTTATTTTGTGTTAGAAAATTTTATATTATGGAGCAATGCAACACATAAAATATGCGGAAAATAAAAGCACACAAAACACATAAAACTAGAGAGACACAGATATACGTGGTTCACCTAGTTTGGGCTACGTCCACCCCGAACAGCCAGTCCTTCCTTTGTATTATCCAACAAAAATGAAGAGACAAAACCTACAACAGATCCACTGTAATATCCTCTGTTCTCTCTCACAGTATCCCTCTCTGTTTCTCGCTCCGAGAATACACATACAATACAAAGCCATAATACAATGCCCTCATAAAAATGAGGGGTTGCCTTCTAGGGCAAAAAACCCTAAAATAAACATAACTTCTACCGTCAGATCATTTGCCTAATGAACGGCCCAGATTGACTAGAAATTACTATACTTTTACAAGGAAATTTTACATCTGTTTTTAGCTTCGGGGGTGCTGCCCCCGAAAGCCCCTGCCAAGGGGGTCTCCAAAAAGCGTTGCCGCCCTCCCTGGACCCCCCACGGCAGCGATTAATTACGGGCGGTGTTGCTGCCACTTTTAAGGTACAGGGGTCCAATGTTGTGATACAAAGTAAACAAGTTAATCAGGCTCCATAGCCAACATTTTGAAACAGAAGATAAAAGGCATGGAGATGGAGGACACTTAGGTCATGATATTCTAAGTGAGTATATTTAAGAATAAAAGTCTCAATGAAGAGCTTTCAAGGAGAATCTAACTCTCCCATAGTTCATTCAACTTAAAGAAGAAAGAAGACCTTGCAGCAATAGAAGAAGAAATCACAATAGATTTCTATTGTATACATTTGATGGGTTATCCACATGCACAAAAAGGGCGTGGGGAATGGAGTTGGATGCATTATTCATGCTACATCTAGTAGTATAAAGAGAAGCTATTGAGATTGTAGCGCTACACCTCGAGGGTGAACCAAACATTTAGTGGTTCATCCATTTGAGTCATGCAAGAGTGATTGCATATGCAGATTTTACTCAAAGGTTGATCAAGAAGTTTGATATGAAGAGACTGGAGAAGCCAAGGGAGGAGGTCCATATTATTATTCCAGAGGAAGAGAAACTTCCACCACCATTTTCTGCAGGATTACTTGCATCAGGAGAAGGAACACTTGCACCTTTGCAAAGAGGTCTTGATCTCTAGTTGATATTTAGAGTCCCATGCATTATTCAAAAGATGCACGAGGAGGAAGAGACTTATACCAGCATTTGTGCAGCCATAAAGGAGCAACCATCATCATCAGTAGTTGGGGAAGTCATCACACCGGAGGAAGGAACCCTTGTAGCAGTACAATATGTTCCCAAGCTTTACCAAGGTATGCAACATTTGGGAGGGGATGACTGTAATATTCCTAAATTAGCATGCAGCTAATTGGAATATTCATTTTTACTTTTGTCTTTTAGATAGATGAATAAGTGGGTAGGGAGACCCATAAATCTCTTTAGTAGGAATAAAATCCCTCTTAATGTGAAAAGGGATCATCATGATAGTTGGATAAAGCATCTCCATGTGTGAATAGGGGAAAAATCATGTGGACAAGGTCAATGTTGACAAAATCAACAATGCTGGTATAGGGAGAGTGGATCATGAGTGTGAAACAACACAGAGTTAATGGGAGATAGCCTCCATGAGAGTAGTGTCTTTAATGAGTGGGAACCAAGGTGAGAAGGTTCAGAATGAATATAAGGAAGGGCAAGGAAGCCATAGAAGGCATGTTAGATGATTATTGATTTTGATCTTTTTAGATATGGAAATTGTCAGGTGACATTTCTATGTATGATTTTTCTGTTTAGCAGGGTCTGATGTACTATTTAGTAAAAGGGTTTTCCCGAGCAAGGATCCTTTATGTATCTTGTTTGCTGTCAGAGTTATTTTTTTAAGAGCTCAAGTGCTTCAGTTTCCATGAATGATACTTTTGTATAATTGAATTTCCATACTGACACCATGCCCAATGGTAGCCCTCAATCATCTTACACCTACAAAATATCATCTAAATGACATCTAAGAGTTAGCCATCTTCATTTTAAGCTTTTTTTTATTGAATATCATATATTTTTATTGAGATATCCCTCTCTGGTTGGAAGGGCTAACTTCCAACCCTAAGTGGTTTGAAATATTTACATCAAATTGACTGTTGAGCAGCCCAATTAGTCCCAGTTTGTTGATAGCATGCCTTTTCACCTGCTAATGGAAACCTCTAATGAATCGATCCTCTTGCAACATGACCAACTGCGACAATCATTCTTCCATAATATACTTCTCTTCCATATTAGTGAATTTTGCAATGCACAAGCTTGGGGCGATATTTTCCATCGACATAACAAATTCCTACCCATACACCATCCTGAATAGTGTCTTCCCTACCAGATTCTTGCACGTGGTTTTGTATGGCCAAATATCTGCAAGTATGTGCACATACCAATCATTTCAATTAACATTGCAGATCTTAGTGAGCGCAATATATAATATTTTATTAAAATATTCCACTGCACCATTCACCTGTGGGTGATACAAAGTACTCTTATGATGCTAAATCTGGAATTCTTCTGTTAGAGCTTCAACAATTTCATTCACAAAGTGCATACCTTTATCTCTCATAAAAATATTAAGGCACCCAAACCAAGTCAAGATTTTCTCGAAAGCAAAGTGCGCAGTTGTGTCTACACTACAATCCTTCATAGGTTTAGCCTCAGCCCATATGGTCACATAGTCTGTCATAGTGATTATGTAACATGCACTTGTCTTCTTTCCTGGAGGGTCAATAGGTCCAACAAAATCAATGGCCCATTTTTCAAAATCTTTCAAATCCATTTTTGGGTGCAAGAGCATCTCAGCTCTTCGCGATAGTTTCCCCATCCTTTGGCATGTGTCACAAGAACGACAATACACATGTGCGTCACTATGCACCGTGGGCCACCATAAAAAATATCATAAAATATTCTATGCAGTGGATTCCCCTGCATAGTGACCTCTTGCAACCCCTCCATAAGCCTCAACTAAGAAACAAATACCTTCACAGGACTTAATCGACACACATTTTTTACAATTGACCAACAATTAAAGTAAAGTCAGTTGCGCGCGCTAGCAACTATTTATTCTATTGTAGCGTATACTCCGTGGGCGCACTTCCAATGGTCAGGAGATGAATAATATCTACAAAATTATCATCAACTACCTTTATGGAAAATAGCTATTGTTGGCTTGAGGGGTCCTGACCCAGGTTCAGATTTTATCGCACAACCAACAAATGCTCCAACTACTAGCCCTTTTGGGAATCTCTCACCCGAAGTAGTATGGGGGGTGCTAGAACCAGGTTTCAACACCTTGAGTAAGAAATTGATGTGGTGGCCCTAAACAGGTTTATAACAGAATTGATTGCATATTGTAAACAAATGTGCATATATAGATCAACACTTATCAGATCAAATCCATCGCAAACACAGTTAAAACGCACAACAAGTAAACTGTTTCGCAGATCAAATTCGTCGTATATATATATATATATATATATATATATATATAATAGAATTAGATCCTCACAATGTGAAATAACTTAAGCTGGTCTATTCATGTACTTAACCATCAACATATATTCATGCATAAAGGATAGATTTACTCGTGCAGATACAATTGATCATAACAGAAGTAAAGTGATCTCAAAGAAATAAACAGTAAAAAAATAGCTCATATATCAAACACATAACACATTTGGTTTTCCAAAACAATCCTTGTATTAGATAAAAAATTTCAGTAGAGTTAGAATTTCCCTTACAATTACCCTTCCGTGCACACAACCAGCGGAGTCCACACACAACCAGGACTAGGTCTCCATGCACACAGCCAGCAAAGTCCACACATAGCTAGGAATAGGTCTCCGTGCACACAGCCAATAGAAGCCTTTATACCCAACCCAGACTGAGACCCTTACAAAAATGTATCACATTCGCATAAACACTTATATCAAAACATGAATATCTTACTAGACTCAATATATCTATATTTATATCCATTCAGTGCACAAATACTATCGTCTCAAACCATGGTTTGAGGCCCATAGTTTTCCCTTAACAACCCATTTACATAAAAGAAGGACTTTGACCTGCCTCAAATCCCCTTTACCTTTCCGCACAACGTGCATAACAAAAAATACATACAAAAAATATCTCAAAATTCACCCCAGGGGACCCCACTCCAACATGCCCCCAACACAAATCCGTGACTCGTCCCGAGTCACTATGGGGTAGGCTCCTTCATATTTTCTTTTAGTTTAGTTTTTTGTGATTCCCAAGTACCTCTAGACTAAAAATTACTACGATCTTCGTGGGATCTACCATCAACCCTTACTGGAAGAGAATGTGACCCAAAAATATCCCGAATGGCACACATAATATACATTTTTTCAAGTTTAGTGAGATCTGATACTTTCTACAGGTATCCAACACTAAGTGCAGACTTGAGACATGCTTTTTTTAAATACCAAAAAAAATCCAATCATCAAAGTATACTTCCAGGAACTTATGGATATACTCCTTGAATGCAGCTACTACTACGTGTGAGAAGATCGTAGACATATTCTTCAAGACAAACGACATGACTATATACTAGAAAGATCCCCATTCTGTTGTAAAGGTTGTCTTACTGTGATCCTCTAGTGCAATCCTGATCTAATGATACCCTGAGAAACCATCTGTGAATGAATAAATTTCTTTTCCTCTGACATTTTCAATGATCTCATCAGAGAACGAAGTTGGGAATGGATCATGCATGCAGGAATCATTCAATTTGCGCAGGTACACAAAAATCCTTATTTCTCCTTTCATTTTCTTATATTTCCTTAACATAGGACTCACCTAATCAGACTCTTCCATTGGTTCTATAATTCCTACACCAACCGCTTTAGCCAACTCTTCCTTCACGTTCTCCTTATATTTCAGATTCAATCTGTATGGGCTTTATTTCACCAAGCGCGCATCAGGTTTCGTAGTGATCTTCATGACTCCAAGTTCTCCAATTATTCCTTTCAACTCTGAGAAATTCGTAGGAAATAGGTCCTGATACTCTGTTAGTAGCTAAACAACCTTTCCTACTGTGTCGTCATCCCAATAATCTCCAATCTTCGCCAACTTCGATTACTCTTCAAATCCAATATTGACCTGTCAAATATTTAGTCTTTGTGATATCTAGTGAGGTGATTGAAGGCCCAGCAACTATGCGTTGTCCCTCAAATTCCAGAATTATGATATTCCTTGGATCTTCTTTATTTTCTTCAACTATCATATTTCTGTAATTAACAATATCCCTCATCTGAGCATCCTAGGTTGGCGAAGCACACTCTAAATTTAGATTTGTTGTGTCAAAGATAACTTCTTGAATATCATGTAGTGATTTACCAATCTTGAAAAACCCACTCTTGAAGCTGAAGGTTAAAATGAAACTCTTCGTCAGCACATACCATTCACTAGTACATCGGCACAACTCTGTCTCCAGTTACCAATCAGTAGGCACCTTTCCCAGTGTATGGTTGATCATGTGTACCCATTGAGGTCTCGATTCTATGCCCCATACCTCAGCCAATTTAGCTAGATGTCTGTGCAGATCATCCTTCCCAAAGTAGAATTCTTCCATTCTGATAGTGGGACATTCAAAGTGTAATCTCATCATTTATGTGCATTCCACCCTGTTTCCCATGTTTTCCTTGTGGGTCTCCCACCATTGCGTTGGAGTAGCACGTAGTCTGAGATCCATGGTATGGAATCTATGCCCTACTGGGATAGTTCTTTCAATTTATCCTAAGAACATGTTCACATCAGTTAAACCATCATAATATGGTAATTCACGTACCTATGATGTTATGAAGAGAAGATATTTGGTCACTTGATTGCAACGCAGTGCATATACTTCATGTAACCAGTTCTTCCAATTCTCCAATTCTTTAACAGAATCTGAGAAGAAGGATTTGTCCTTTTACCAATTAAGCCTTCCATCATCCGTTGGGTTGATCCAATATTCGTTGCGCATACTAAGCTTATAGATATGGTCAATATCATCATCAACATCCACATGATCTGTATATCTTTCACCTTTTATAGGATCTAGGGGAATTATGACTCTGGTTCCATTATTTTTAAATTCCATTCTTCTCCTCTTCATATTTATGATACCATCCATATCAGGAGCCCATCCAATCCTAACAGCACAGGATAAGGATCAGTATCAGCCATAATTTGTATAACTATGAAATCTGCAAGCACCTTAATGCCTTCAATATTGACTACCACTTGCGATATTATTCCTAATGGAATGATTTTCTGTTGGTTTTCCAATATTCGGTAGAAAATTTAGAGATTTTTTTCTCTTTGATTGAAGATTCAAGTATCTTCTTATCGATCCAATATTGTAGTGCATTCTACGTCGGATGCTAAAACATCACTTCTCCCTCAAAATTATCATGGTCCCGACAACAAAACCATTTGTTGGCTTGAGGGGTCCTAACCCAAGTTCGTAGTTATCGCTCAACTAAAAAAACCCTCCAACTGCTGGCCCTTTCGGCAGTGATCTGCTTGCACAGATCAAAGTCTCACCTGAGGCAGTATGGGGGAGTGTTGGAACCAGGTTCCACACCCTGAGGGAGTTTTTTGATCCACGTGGATATTGGTGGCCACCCACCTATTCCACTTGGGGCCCCATCATTGTCTCTTTCAGTTTTTTTCACAACTTACTATTTTTAGCATTTTTTTGGGTCTGAACTTTCAGAGCCGTTTTGAAGCCCCAAACGGAGATAGTATGCTGAAGTTACATCCCTGGGAAGTTGAAACACCAATTTACCCAAACGGGGCCCATAGTTTTGGCGCTTCATCTCCTAGGGTTAGGTTTTTGGACGTTTAGAATTCTCCATTGTTTCTCCATAATAAATAGGCCCTCGAGCCTCATTGTAATACAGTTCAGAGGCCTGTAGTCACCACATCTCTTCTCAGAGATTCGCTACCAGCACCCTAGCTATTTTATTTCCATCATGTTTGTAAGCATATTTTTGTGATTTGATATTAATGAAATGAAGCCTTATTTCCGCTGTATTTCTATGTTTATGGTTATTTCTGTATTTTGTTGCGTTCATGCATAAATCCAGATCATTTTTAATGTAGTGGCCCTAATTAGACTTAGTGTAGATAATATAGATGCGTGCATGCATAGTCAACAAATCTACCTCTTAGAAGATTATCAAAGAATTCTTTACTATATTTTGTGCACAATAATCAAGTATACTTCAATCAGATCTATTCATCTAACATCAATTGATAGTCACACACATATGCAATTAATCGTTAACAGAAATAAATAGACACCAAAGAAAAAATTTAGATCTTGAAGTAAATAACATAAAAAATAAAATAAAATCACATGAGAGTCTAGGTTCGCCAAAATTGTCTTCTTTATTAAGATATCTATCAATTCAGTACATTCAATCCTTCTACGCACACAATAATCATTGTTCGCACACAACCACTTTATTAAGATATCTATCAATTCAGTACATTCAATCCTTCTGCACACACAATAATCATTGTTCGCACACAACCAAGACTTAGGTATTCGCCCACATAGCCAGTGTTGTGTAACCAGCTCCAAAAAGAGAAGAAAAGAGATATCAACGCCTTAGAAATGAGCCACTTCGAGGGGGAAACCTCCAATACATTACATAAATGAACAATTCTTGGATGATACAATTTACAAAACATCCTTTCTATATATAGGAGTCCATGGGGCCATAATGTAATCCTAGTGGGCCACAATGTAATCCTAGCCGACCTAACAATAATAATTTAAGGGCACAATAATAACAAAATGGGGGTTACAAGGGTACAATAATAACAATAAGGAGGTTACACTAACAACAAGAAGGGACTATACTAGTAATATAGGGACCTAACATGCCCCTCTCCTTCAAAAAATGGTTGTCCTCAACGCTTGAGTAGTTCTGGGTGCTTCTGTATAAAATTCTCATCCTCCCATGTAGAATCTTCAGTGGGTAAGTTCTTCCACTTGATGAGATACTCTGAAATTGATCGATTCCGTAGTTGTCGAGTTCTTGTTTCTGTGACTGCTTCAGGTTCCAATATGATTTTTCCTTCCTCATCAAGTTCTGGCAATATTGTTTGAATTGGAATATTTTCACCTATAACCTTCTTTAAGCATGAAACATGGAAAACTGGATGTACTCGCGAAGAAGCAGGAAGCTCCAATTTGTATGCCATAGTACCAATCTTTGGCAACACCTTGTAAGGACCATAGTACTTTGGCGATAATTTATTATCCTTCTTTGCTTGCTTGAGGGACATTTGTTTGTATGGTTGTAGCCGTAAAAATACCAATCTCCTACATCAAAACTTCTCTCGCTGCGATGTTGATCTACCTGTTTTTTCATTCGATTTTGTGCCAAATTCAGGTTATCCTTTAAGAGTTGGAGAACTTCTTGCTGATGCTCGATGTGATCTTCCACTGCTTGAACCTTCGAATTTTCCCTTAAAGATGATGTGATTGATGGTGGATGATATCCATAAAGTGCCATAAATGGGGTCATTTTTTGCTGCAGTATGGTGTTAAGTCGGCTTTGCAGCCTTCCTCAGTGATCAAAATGTGCTCTTTCAAAGTGATTTTAAAGTGTCAAGGTCAAGTTTTGTCGTTTCAAGAGTCTTCAGAAAAATTTGGTCACTAGGCATTAGGTCTAGGGGTTGTTTTCACTCTTTTCAAGTTTTCCAAATGTCGGTCCATTGTCACCATTCAGCTGAGTGTATCATCATCCAGGGGGTTTCCATCATCATGTCAAGTTCCATTGAGTCATTTTACACCTCGTTCATGCTTCAGTTGTGCCTTGGTAAGGTCCATTTCCCTCTCCTAGGGTTTTGGAGGTAATTTCTCTTGGATGGTCAAATCATCGAAAAACTTGTATCCTGATATTCATACACCTTCCCCTATCATTAATTCACCTAATTAAACACTTCCCATCACTGAGATTCCCCAAATTCCTCATTTTTGCACAAACCCTAGTTTCTAGCCAAAACTTGGCAATTTCCTAGGCTAGGCCTGTGTTTTTCCCTTTTGGACCCTTTCCCCTCACTCAATCTCTGTGATTCCACTTTCCCCTGCTTCCTAACATCCCTCCCTACTTCCAAAAATTTTCCCAAGAATTTAGAAGCCCCCTATCCCCTTCATTTCGCTTCATTTCGACAAAATCCCTTGTTCCACACATCGGGATAAGTTTCACTCAAAAGATGTTTCAGAGCAATAAAAGATGAATTTGGGAAAATTAGAGAGGTTTTTGTCCATAACATGCCAAGGAAGAAAAAACTCATTCACTTTTTACACAGGTATCATGGTTTTAGAGAAATGTCAAAAATATCGTAGCCTCAGGAGAATTGAATGCACCTCTGAAGTGACCTTGCGAAAAGCAAGTTTTCTCCTAGAATGTTTGGCCAAATGACTTTTTTGATGAGTCAAATGATAACTAGAGAGAAAGACCTTTCCAATGCGCTATCATGAGCTCAATTTGGAGTTGAGGAAGACCTTCAAAAGTTGACTGCAACAGAACTCTGCCTTGAGGCAGCCTCATTCTGCTCATTTTGACTAGTGTTGGGAGATTTGGTTTTTGACAGGGTAAATAGAATCCAAATTGCATAATTCCACTTTTTTTAGAAAGTAGACTCCAATATCTTTCCAACGAGCTATCACACACCCGATTTGGACACCGGGAAGGCCTCCAAAAGCTTCCTGCAAGAGAAACGCGACCCACCTGGGGCCCGAGCGACCCACCTGGGCAGAGCGACCCACGCAGGTCAGTTCAGCAGTGTAAGTTTGCAAGGGGCGCGACCCACCTGGGCTGAGCGACCCACGCAGAGGCTACGCGACCCACGCAAACACAGGGTTTCGAAATTTAGTTTGAGCGCCCAGTTTTGCTTGGAATCGACTCAACTTGCCTTCAAACAGGTTTCTATCGATTGCTTGATGTTTTTGAACGCACTTGTGGCATCATTGGTGGTTTCAAATGTTCAAACGGAGGATTTAAAACCCCACAGTCATAGCATTATTTTTTTCAGGGTTTTAGGATGAAAATGAATGGTTGAAAGAGTTTGTTTGCTTTCGTATGGCAGTGATACATCCAGCTTTACATATGATATCAATTTGCTCTCATGCCCATTATGCCACTGCAGACCATTGCTATTATTATACCATGTTTAAACCCTTTGTTCCATGGTGACTGTGGTGGTAATGAGTCTCACTGCCCAATGTAAAAGCATTCTGATGACTTTGTTTCAAGCTTCCCATTGAGACCTTTGTGGTTATTACTCATAGACAAACACATTCTATTGATGCCATGCCCTCCCTTTGACTAGACTTGTTCAATATTTTGAAGGTTGCCTGCTCCCTTTTGGTCAAAATTTCACTTGCATTCAAAACAGAGATTGTGCCTTTTCCAATCCATTTAAAGCTGAGATTTTATCCATGACTTGATTCCTTGATGGTGCTTTGACGGTGGGAATATTGGTTGGGTGTTGAAACATACATCCTAACTTTGTTTGCACTGCTTTCATATCAGTATACACATTGCCAAAAGCTTGGTCAGAGCCATGTCGGAGACAGAGTCAGAATATGAGCCAGGGTCAGGCAGTGATTCGGTGACTGAAGGTAATGTGCCACGGGGGTCCCGCAGAGAAAATAGAAGTGGTGATCATCGCAGAGAGGAGCCTACTTCTTTGGCTCGGTTGCAGGCATGTCCATTAGCTATGGATTGTTTTCGATTCTTGTCATGTTTCAGATTTTGTGAGATGGTTGTACAAACCCGACCTCATCGTGAATTAGCACGTATGTTTGTTCTTCATTTACGGGGTGATCGGGTAAACCTTGCTGGGGTTGATTTCATTGTATCACCTTTGACTATTGCTCAAGCCACTGGCATACCGAACATAGGCGAGGAATGGAGCAAGGGTAAGCAGTTAGAGAAATTTCACTATGAGCCATACATTAAAACTGGGTATGTGGCTTACTTGAGCAGAGTTTTTCCATTCAGATTCTTGAGAGATGAGTATGCACCACTCATGAGGCTCATCATTCGGTATTTTAGTTGTGAGGGCAGGTATGCTCGTCTTTTCTCATATCATGTTCGTTTGCTGATGCACTTCACAAGGGTGTGTATGATGAATATTCCGTATTTCATACACCGCAACATAGAGAGGATGGTTACATTTGTGCAGAAGAAGACGAGCCCAGTGCAGCAGTACAGGAGTATATATCATTTCGCTTTGATCAAAATCTTGGTGTCACATCAGTTGGCAGAGCAGGGCATCACTTGGGAAGATTTCATTTCTAGAGACTTTTTCAGAGTGCCACAACAGCCTCCCGAGGCAGTTCATGATGCAGGAGAGCCCTCACACCAGCCGGACATGCTTGAGGTTGAGCATATCATCACTCCTTTGGTTCAGACATATCAGCGAGGCCACAGGGCCTTATTTGCAGCGACACGGTGGGTACTATCTCCACGTGAGGTGGAAGGGGTCCTGCCGACTTCATCGACACGGCGAGTATTATCTCCACGTGATGTGGAAAGGGTCTCGCTTTCTTCTCCAGTGCAGGTACAGGTACAAGACAGGGGCAAGAGGCCCATGCATGATGAGGCCCCATCAGGAGGCCGGGACACCGATATGACAGTCATTGATGTTGATACGGGCTCTCCTAGCTCGAAGCTGAGGGAAGTCATCCAGGAGCAAAGGGCCGAGAATGACCAGCTGAAAGACCAATTGCAGAAGGCTCGGTGGGTGATTAACTATTTGGAGCAGCGCAACAAACAGCTTGAGGATGAGCTCACATTTTATGAGGTGCGCCAAATCCGTGAGGACAGACAGTGGAATCGAAAGAGACCCGGTGACATGACACCAGCTGACAGAGATACCGTACTCACGCGGGTAAATATACATCTGGAGAAGCTGTTGGCGAAGGCCAATCGAGACAAAGACATGCTTCGCCACATGAAAGGCCATTACTGGGCTCGCATGCATGTTTGCAAAGCGAGGATGAAGATCATGAAGAGGAGGTTGCGCAAAGCACTTCAACGGCGGAAAAGGCCTAATCCACTTCGGATTTTGGCCAAGGCTTCATTGACTGGGCAGGACACATGATGGAGGACCTCCGCTCCGAATTTGGGAAAATTCGGAGAAACTTTTGTCATTTTCAAATTTTTGGTCTAAAAAACAGGTTTTGTAGCTACGTGGGTCGCGCGCTCATGCGCTCGCTTTTTTTTGAGACACTTGCTGGAGGAGATTTTTACATTTTTGGATTTTTCATGGTTAATTATGCATCCTCTAAAGTCAACTTAGCATTTCAACAAAATCTGGATGGTCAAACAGCTCAAAAACACCATGAAAATCACCTTGCTGCCACCTTTTGCACCAGCAGGAAGTACCTCTGGTAGAATGAGGTTTTGGAGGGTCAAATCAACTCCAAATTCAGAAATTCCACTTGGGTTGGAAAGTAGACATCCAGGGCTTTCCAACGAGCTATCATGAGCTCAATTTGGATGTCGGGAGCTACCTCAAAATCATCCTGGAACATGAGCGACCCACGCAGTTCAGGAGCGACCCACCTAGAGATTTTTCTGAGTTTTCAGCTGCCAGCTCAGTATTTCGCCTATTATGGACCATTTTTGCTTATGGATAGAATTTTTGGGTTTTTATGATGTAAATTCATGTTTGGCATGTAACTTTGGCTTATTTTTATCTCTTCTAGAAGATTCACTCTCAAAAGGGTAAAAAATCATGTAATGGATCAGTTTCCACTCTTTTAGAGGCAAGTTGTTAGCTGCCTAGATTGTAGTTCCATGATTAGAATTAGTTGAAACTGATCCCTGAAGAGGGAATTCGACCCCTAGAGGTGGGGAAAGGGGTTAGAGTGATCTATATATTGTAATTTCTGAGGCATTCTACAGGTTGGACTCTTGGGATACTTTTGATACCATAGTACATATTTTTCATATTTTGGCTAAGGAAAGATCAGGGGTTTTGCGGCACTTGTTGGGATCCTTGTGGTGTTCTGTTCTTGATGATGTTTCTCCTTTGTTTACTGTAAGTTTCTTCGTGTTTAATGTATGCCATCGTTTCATTATGCTTCTGAACTAAGTTGAATGAGTGATTAAGGTTGAATCCATTGTTTACAGTGCTTAGCCTTTGAATTCAGTTAGTTCTATATGTTTTCAGCTGTTTGGAGAGGATCCAAGTTCTTCTTTTCCCTCTTCAGCTCCTCGTCAGTCTAATCTATCCATAAATCCAATTTAAAGCATCAAGATCATCACCTACCTCGCCCCAGCTTGAACTCTGCAAAGGTCTGACCTTATCCCCAGACCCAAAATTTGTTTTCCCATTACTCCAGCGAAAACCCAAAAAACCAAAAATCAAACATACTATCTCTTTACTAGCCTAAAATCAGTTCTTATTGTAAGTCATCTTGCATTCCATTGCTTATTTTCTCGAGATTGACGGAGAGAGCCCTCTCCTGTCCTCGTAGGGCTAGCTACGAGGCTGAGCGTGGTTTGATGTAGCCTTGAGTTTTACTTCATTTCAGCCTGAGGTAGATTTGAGTGCTAACATAGTGGCGACCATACTGGGGAGAAACTCAAAATGTTTGCTTGTTATAGACGGAGTCTGAAGTCACGCCAGGTAGCCTTCGAAACGCTGTTGCTATGCATCAGCGAAGTAGATAAACGCTGCTTCAGTCGATCTCCGGTATAATTTGTAATCGTAGCATTTAACTTGTAAATTTCCCCAGTACATGTATCAAGTTCATATCTGATGGTTGATGGTGGACAACAGTCAGACATAAGAAGGCTGAAATCATTCACTTGGCGACTTCATTCACTGAACAAATCCAGAAATCGATGCTTCATGGTGATTTCACTGCAGGGAGATCAGTAGCTGTGAGATTTTCAAGATGGACCGAATCACGAGAAGATACGCTCCCATGAGCCGAGATCACATTCCAGGTTTTCCGAATAAGATGCCCAAGGTAGATTGGTCCAGGAATCTGCCTACGTTTAACGATGATGGTAAGAAAGATGCTGCTTTACATTTGGTTAGATTTCACATGCATATTCGCAAGTTGAAAGTGGATTTTCCTGAAGATTGTTTGATGAAGATATTCCTAGCCACTCTGGAAGGTGAAGCCCAATCTTGGTATGGAAATTTGCCGCTGGCCTGTATTTATTGTTTAAAGGATTTTCATGCCATGTTCATTGAAAGATATCAAGTATCTTATCCATCATTAAATTTAGTTCATGACTGTTGCAAGCATGCTTCTACTTTTATTGAAAGCCTTGAGAAATATTATGAAGATGATAATTTCATGGATGATGAGATCATGGAAGCATTGTATGAGAATCCATTTTAGCAACATGAAGAGAACCGAGAGGATACCCATCAAGATGCTCAGGAGACTTTGCAGCAGGTTGAAGATCATATGACTGAAAATGATGAAAGAGAAAGTGTAGTTTCAGATCTGCCCACAGAAGACAGCAGCATGCAAGTAAGTCCAGTGCAGATTGCAGATTGTGATAATGTCAGGACAACTACTTCAGATTCAGATTCAGATCATGATGACCAAGCATATCTTGTGCTGAAGCCCATCAAGGAGAACTCTACTGTTGAAATCATCTGGGATGCAGAAGACACAGTAATGGATCCAAATGTTCTCAGTCATACTGTCAGCCCATCATTAGAACACAGCCTTCATGAAGAAGCAATCCAGTCAGTTCATGAAAATCAGAATGAGATCTTTGTGCAAGTAAGTGATAAATCTCCTTTCAATAACTCAGTTATGAATGATAGTTTGAATGCCTTGTCATATGAAGATAATCACTGTTTGAGCAAAAGAAAACAAAAAGCATTGTCTCCTTTGTCTGAAGATGAGATAGATCAGCTTTTGAAAGGTCTTGTTACAGCCCAAGCTACAGCAGATTTGTAGTGCACACATAATCAGGAAAGTGTTGGTGAAACTTCTTCCTCTGTTGAAAAAGATGATTGTCTTGTAATCAGTAGTGTAGATCAGCAAACAGATAATTTTTTCCTTCACAAAAATGATAAGGCTGTCATGTTTGATAACCTTGAAGATTGTTTTTTGTTTAAGAATGACCTAGATCATGAAATTGAAGAGTATATGCCAGAATTACTCATGGTCAAGGAACCTACAGCTAACACTCAGATGGCAGATTTGTGCATCTCTATCCCTCAGAAATCAAATGTCTTTTCAGATCAGAGTGAGGTGAATACTAGTATTTTTGCAGTTGGATCTCTAGATAAGCCAGTGCTTCAGGATTTTCAAGATCCCTTCAGCATTCTTTTGCAAGCATTAGAAAGGATAAATGTTGCCTGGTTTATTTTCATGAGCTTTAGTTTCAGTGATTATGTTGAGTTGCCTACAGGTTTAGCATTCTGCCTACTTGAAGAGAGTAAGAGCAGAAATTTGAGGTGTAGCCATCTGCTGGATTGGTTACATTGGAAAGCCAATTATACATGATTGTACATATTTCATTAGTATGCAGGTGGTTGTCATCATGATTCCAAATCTTGATGGACTGCTGCCTTTTTTCCAAAAGCTTTGTAAATTCTTGTTTTAAGTCAGTCATGAGTCATTTGTGTTTGGTTTGTTGAGTCAGTTTTTTCAAGTTATTTCAGTTTGCCATCGAGTCGGTTTGAGTCAAGTTTCAGTCAGTTTTCAGTCAAGTTTTCATTCAATAAATGTGTCAAAGGTTTTGTGTTATCCGTTCAAATAATGATTCCATCGCCCAATGGATGAAGGCACTGGTCTGCTCTCCCAAAGATCTGTCGTTCTTGGCACCTCCAAGGAGCTACCATCCCCATTGGAGCCAATGTTAGTGTCAGCCTTTGCAGCTTTCCTTCAGTGATCAAACATGCTCTTACAAAGTTATTTTAAAGTGTCAAGGTCAAATTTTGTCATTTCAATGAGTCTTCAAGCAAAATTTGGTCACTAGGCATTAGGTCTAGGGTTGGTTTTCACTCTTTTCAAATTTGTCCAAATGTCAGTCCATGTCACCATTCAGCTGAGTGTATCATCATTCAGGGGGTTTCCATCATCATGTCAAGTTCCATTGAGTCATTTTACACCTCGTTCATGCTTCAGTTGTGCCTTGGTAAGGTCCATTTCCCTCTCCTAGGGTTTTGGAGGTAATTTCTCTTGGATGGTCAAATCATCGAAAAACTTGTATCCTGATATTCATACACCTTCCCCTATCATTAATTCACCTAATTAAACACTTCCCATCACTGAGATTCCCCAAATTCCTCATTTTTGCACAAACCCTAGTTTCTAGCCAAAACTTGGCAATTTCCTAGGCTAGGCCTGTGTTTTGCCCTTTTGGACCCTTTCCCCTCACTCAATCTCTGTGATTCCACTTTCCCCTGCTTCCTAACATCCCTCCCTACTTCCAAAAATTTCCCCAAGAATTTATAAGTCCCCTATCCCCTTCATTTCGCTTCATTTCGACAAAATCCCTTGTTCCACACATCGGGATAAGTTTCACTCAAAAGATGTTTCAGAGCAATAAAAGATGAATTTGGGACAACTGAGAGAGGTTTTTGTCCATAACATGCCAAGGAAGAAAAACCTCATTCACTTTTTACACAGGTATCATGGTTTTAGAGAAATGTCAAAAATATCGTTGCCTCAGGAGAATTGAATGCACCTCTGAAGTGACCTTGGGAAAATCAAGTTTTCTCCTAGCATGGTTGGCCAAATGACTTGCATGATGAGTCAAATGATAACTAGACAGAAAGAACTTTCCAATGAGCTATCATGAGCTCAATTTGGAGTTGAGGAAGACCTTCAAAAGTTGACTGCAACAGCGCTCTGCCTTGAGGCAGCCTCATTCTGCTCATTTTGACTAGTGTTGGGAGATTTGGTTTTTGACAGGGTAAATGGAATCAAAATTGCATAATTCCACTTTTTTTGGAAAGTAGACTCCAATATCTTTCCAACGAGCTATCACACGCCCGATTTGGACACCGGGAAGGCCTCCAAAAGCTTCCTGCAAGAGAAACGCGACCCACCTGGGGCCCGAGCGACCCACCTGGGCAGAGCGACCCACGCAGGTCAGTTCAGCAGTGTAAGTTTGCAAGGGGCGCGACCCACCTGGGCTGAGCGACCCACGCAGAGGCTGCGCAACCCACGCAGACACAGGGTTTCGAAATTTAGTTTGAGCGCCCAGTTTTGCTTGGAATCGACTCAACTTGCCTTCAAACAGGTTTCTATCAATTGCTTGATGTTTTTGAACGCACTTGTGGCATCATTAGTGGTTTCAAATGTTCAAACGGAGGATTTAAAACCCCACAGTCATAGTATTATTGTTTTCAGGGTTTGAAATGAAAATGAATGGTGGAAAGAATGTGTTTGCTATCTTAAGGCAGTGATATGGCCAGCCTTCCATATAACATCAAAATCATATTGCTCTCATGCCCATTTAGTCATATTAACCATTGCTATTTTTATACCATGTTTAAACCCTTTGAGTCACATTGCCCATGTTTGTAATAAGTCACATTGCCCAATGTAAAAATATGCTCATGTCTTTGTTTCAAATTGCCCATTGAAACCTTTATGGTCATTACTCATAGACAAACATATTACTATTAATGCCATGCTCTCCTTTGACTAGATGTGTTCAAACTTTTGAAGGTTGCCTGCTCCTATTTGGTCAAAATTTAGTTTGCATTCAAAACAGAGATTGTGCCTTTTTCAATCCATTTAAAGCTGAGATTTTATCCATGATTTGATTCCTTGATGGTGCTTTGACGGTGGGAATATTGGTTGGGTGTTAAAACATACATCCTAATTTTGCTTTCACTACATTCATATCAGTATACACATTGCCAAAAGCTTGATCAGAGATATGTCAGAGACAGAGTCAGAATATGAGCCAGGGTCAGGCAGTGATTTGGTGGCTGAAGGTAATGTGCCACGGGGTTCCCGCAGAAAAAATAGAAGTGGTGATCATCGCAGAGAGGAGCCTACTTCTTTGGCTCGGTTGCAGGCATGTCCATTAGCTATGGATTGTTTTCGATTCTTGTCATGTTTCAGATTTTGTGAGATGGTTACACAAACCCGGCCTCATCGTGAATTAGCACGTCTGTTTGTTCTTCATTTACGGGGTGATCGGGTAAGCCTTGCTGGGGTTGATTTCATTGTATCACCTTTGACTATTGCTCAAGCCACTGGCATACCGAACATAGGCGAGGAATGGAGCAAGGGTAAGCAGTTAGAGAAATTTCACTATGAGCCATACATTAAAGCTGGATATGTGGCTTACTTGAGTAGAGTTTTTCCATTCAGATTCTTGAGAGATGAGTATGCACCACTCATGAGGCTCATCATTCAGTATTTTAGTTGTGAGGGCAGGTATGCTCGTCTTTTCTCATATCATGTTCGTTTGCTGATGCACTTCACAAGGGTGCGTATGATGAATATTCCGTATTTCATATACCGCAACATAGAGAGGATGGTGACATTTGTGCAGAAGAAGACGAGCCCAGTGCATCAGTACAGGAGTATATATCATTTCGCTTTGATCAAAATCTTGGTGTCACATCAGTTGGCAGAGCAGGGCATCACTTGGGAAGATTTCATTTCTAGAGAATTTTTCAGAGTGCCACAGCAGCCTCCCGAGGCGGTTCATGATGCAGGAGAGCCCTCACACCAGCCGGACATGCTTGAGGTTGAGCATATTATCACTCCTTTGGTTCAGACATATCAGCGAGGCCACAGGGCCTTATTTGCAGCGACACGGCGGGTACTATCTCCACGTGAGGTGGAAGGGGTCCTGCCGACTTCATCGACACTGCGAGTATTATCTCCACGTGATGTGGAAAGGGTCTCGCTTTCTTCTTCAGTGCAGGTACAGGTACAAGACAAGGGCAAGAGGCCCATGCATGATGAGGGCCCATCAGGAGGCCGGGACACCGATATGACAGTCATTGATGTTGATACGGGCTCTCCTAGCTCGAAGCTGAGGGAAGTCATCCAGGAGCAAAGGGCCGAGAATGACCAGCTGAAAGACCAATTTCAGAAGGCTCAATGGGTGATTAACTATTTGGATCAGCGCAACAAACAGCTCGAGGATGAGCTCACATTTTATGAGGTGCGCCAAATCCGTGAGGACAGACAGTGGAATCGAAAGAGACCTGGTGACATGACACCAGCTGACAGAGATACTGTACTCACGCGGGTAAATATACATCTGGAGAAGCTGTTGGCGAAAGCCAATCGAGACAAAGACATGCTTCGCCACATGAAAGGCCATTACTGGGCTCGCATGCATGTTTGCAAAGCGAGGATGAAGATCATGAAGAGGAGGTTGCGCAAGGCACTTAGACGGCGGAAAAGGCCTAATCCACTTTGGATTTTGGCCGAGGCTTCATTGACTGGGCAGGACACATGATGGAGGACCTCCGCTCCGAATTTGGGCAAATTCGGAGAAAATTTTGTCATTTTCAAATTTTTTGGTCTAAAAAACAGGTTTTGCAGCTACGTGGGTCGCGCGCTCATGCGCTCACTTTTTTTTGAGACACTTGCTGGAGGATATTTTTACATTTTTGGATTTGTCATGGTTAATTATGCATCCTCTGAAGTCAACTTAGCATTTCAACAAAATCTGGATGGTCAAACAGCTCAAAAACACCATGAAAATCACCTTGCTGCCACCTTTTGCACCAGCAGGAAGTACCTCTGGGAGAATGAGATTTTGGAGGTTCAAATCAACTCCAAATTCAGAAATTCCACTTGGGTTGGAAAGTAGACATCCAGGGCTTTCCAACGAGCTATCATGAGCTCAATTTGGATGTCGGGAGCTACCTAAAAATCAGCCTGGAACATGAGCGACCCACGCAGTTCAGGAGCGACCCACCTTGAGATTTTTCTGAGTTTTCAGCTGCCAGCTCAGTATTTCGCCTATTATGGACCAGTTTTGCTTATGGATAGAATTTTTGGGTTTTTATGATGTAAATTCATGTTTAGCATGTAACTTTGGCTTATTTTTATCTCTTCTAGAAGATTCACTCTCAAATGAGTAAAAAATCATGTAATGGATCAGTTTCCACTCTTTTAGAGGCAAGTTGTTAGCTGCCTAGATTGTAGTTCCATGATTAGAATTGGTTGAAACTGATCCCTGAAGAGGGAATTTGACCCCTAGAGGTGGGGAAAGGTATTAGAGTGATCTATATATTGTAATTTCTCAATCATTTTCAGAGGTTGGAGAGGTTGGACTCTTGGGATACTTTTGATACCATTGTACATATTTTTCATATTTTGGCTAAGGAAAGATCAGGGGTTTTGCGGCACTTGTTGGGATCCTTGTGGTGTTCTGTTTCTTGATGATGTTTCTCCTTTGTTTACTGTAAGTTTCTTCATGTTTAATGTATGCCATCGTTTCATTATGCTTCTGAACTAAGTTGAATGAGTGATTAAGGTTGAATCCATTGTTTACAGTGCTTGGCCTTTGAATTCAGTTAGTTCTATATGTTTTCAGTTGTTTGGAGAGGATCCAAGTTCTTCTTTGCCCTCTTCAGCTCCTCGTCGGTCTAATCTATCCATATATCCAATTTAAAGCATCAAGATCATCACCTACCTCGCCCTAGCTTGAACTCTGCAAAGGTCTGACCTTATCCCCGGACCCAAAATTTGTTTTCCCATTACTCCAGCGAAAACCCAAAAAAACCAAAATCAAACATACTTATCTCTTTACTAGCCTAAAATCAGTTCTTATTGTTAGTCATCTCGCATCCTATTGCTCATTTTCTCGAGATTGACGGAGAGAGCCCTCTCCTGTCCTCGTAGGGCTAGCTACGAGGCTGAGCGTGGTTTGATGTAGCCTTGAGTTTTACTTCATTTCAGCCTGAGGTAGATTTTAGTGCTAACATATGGAAGGAAGTGTTATACCACCATTCAGCGAGAGGTAACCACTTGACCCATTGTGTTTGTTTATCAGATACAAAACAACGAAGATATCCATCCAAACATTTATTTACTATCTCAGTTTGACCATCAGATTGAGGATGATAAGATGAGCTATGAGCTAATTGAGTACCCAAACAAGAAAATAACTTCTTCCAAAAATTTCCAGTAAAAATGGGATCTCTGTCGCTCACAATAACCCTTGGGCTTCCATGTAGCTTTTGAATTCTGTCCATAAATGTAGTAGCAACTGTACTTGCTTTAAATGGATGAGATAATGCCCAAAAGTGTGCATACTTGGTAAGTCTATCAACTACCACCATGATGACACTCTTTCCTTCGGACTTAGGTAAACCTGTGATAAAATCCATTGAAATCTCCTCCCAACATTGACTTGGAATGGATAAAGGTTGTAGAAGTCTCAGGGTCTTAATTGTCTCCACTTTATTCTGCTGGCAAACCAAACATTCCGCCACAAAATTTTGAATATCAGATTTAAGGCCATCCCAAAAAAATTCTTTCTTCACCCTGTGGTAAGTTTTTAGAAATCCTGAGTGTCCTCCTAAAGGAGAAGTGTGCAATTCCAGAAGAATATTTTGATTTAGTTGGGAATTCTTACAAAGATATAAGCGAGCTTTGTACCATAAGGAATCATTTTTCCAACTAAATGTATCAGATGTACTAGGATCTTGCTGCAACTTTTGAATGAGTGTCCATACATCTTTGTCCTTCTTCCATTCATCTCTTGCTTCGGTTATCCAATCTGGTTGGATAATAGAAATGGCACAAAGCAATGTTTCCACCTCTTCATTCTTTCTTGAGAGTGCATCTGCAACAACATTAAGCTTTCCTTTTTTGTAGATTATCTCAAAGTCATAGCCCAACATCTTTGTGACCCATTTTTGCTGCTCTTCTGAAGATAGTCTTTGTTCCAAAAAGTGTTTAAGACTATCATGATCAGTTTTTACCTTGAAGTGTCTTCCCATTAAGTAAGTTCGCCATTTCTTTAGTGCATGCAGTATTGCTAACATTTCCTTCTCATAAATAGGTTTCTGTAAATACTTTCCTTTGATTGGACGACTTTCAAAAGAAATGGGTCTTCCTTCTTGCATTAAAACCGCACCAATTCCATTTTCTGAGGCATCACATTCCACAATAAAGGTTTTTGTGAAGTCTGGCGTAGCTAAGACCGGTGCTAGGCACATTGCCTCTTTAAGATGTTCAAAGGCCTTAGTTGCTTCGGGAGTCCATGAAAATGCATATTTCTTCAATAATGTTGTTAGAGGTGCTGCTATTCTCCCATAATTCTTAACAAACTTGCGATAATAGCCTGTTAACCCGAGAAATCCTCGCAACTGCTTTATTGTCTTGGGGATTTTCCATTCCTTAATGGCTTTAATTTTGTTAGGGTCTACTTTAACACCCTCGTGAGATATAATATGACCCAGATATTCCACCTCTTGTACTCCAAAGAAACATTTGGATGTTTTTGCATATAATTGTTTCTCCTACAATAGTTTGAGCACCCTTTCAACATGTTCAACATGATCCTTCCAAGACCTGCTGTAGATTAGTATATCATCAAAAAATACTAGCACAAATTTTCTAAGGGTTTGAAAATGGAATTCATCAACCCTTGAAATGTAGAAGGTGCATTGGTAAGGCCAAAGGCATGACCAAAAATTCATAATGACCCTCATGAGTTCGAAATGTTGTTTTTGGAATATCTTCAGTCTTCATTCTAATTTGATGATATCCTGAACGAAGATCCAACTTGGTAAAATAAATTGATCCATGTAATTCATCCAATAATTCATCAATCACAGGAATGGGAAATTTGTCTTTAATGGTGAGCTTATTGAGCTCCCTATAATTCGGACACATTCGCCATGATCCATCCTTCTTGTGTACCAATACTACAGGAGCAGAGAAAGAACTTTGACTAGGTTGAATTATACTCGCCTCTAACATTTCTGCAATCATACGTTCAATTTCGCTCTTTTGGACGTAAGGATATCTATAAGGCCTGATGTTTGGAGGAACACTTCCTGGAATCAAATGAATAGCATGATCATGATCACGAATAGGTGGGAGTCGTTTGGGAGTTTCAAACACCTTGGAATGATTGTCCAAGACTTGTTGGAGATCTGCAGAAATAGATGATTTTGATGTCGAAACTTCTAGTGAGCATAATTGTGCAATTACGCCTCGTTGTTCTTTCTTTAGAATCTTTGTCATGACATTAGAGCTTATTATCCTTCCCGACTTCCCTTCAATACCCCGTAATTAGACTTCCTTTCCTTCTGAAAAAAATTTCAAGAAAAGTTCTTGAAAATTAAAAGCTACCATCCCCAAAGATTGTAACCATTGTACTCCTAGTACAACATCAGCACCTCCCATAGGAATGGAAAGCATTGGACTAGTCAATACATATTCCCCATGGTTAGCTTGATATTATGGAGTTTTCCAGAGCAATTTATAGTTCCTCCGTTTGCAAGCATCACTTGACATTCTGGTGCTGGGTATAGGAAACAATTCAATTCCTTGGCTACCTTACAATGAATAAAATTATGGGTACTACACGAATCAATCAACACTATTACCTTTTTCTTCTTGATATGTCCTTCTATATTGAGAGTTTGAGGAGTGGTAATTCCTGCCAATGCATTACACGATATGGTCGGACTCATTTCTTCCTCTTCTAGGGTTGGTTTCTGGTGTATATCCTCTTCTTGTTCATTTTCTTCTTCCTCTTCACAATCTATGTAAAATAATTTCTTCTCAGCACACTTATGACCTTTAGTGTATTTTCTATCACAACTGTAGCAAAGCCCTTTTTCTCTTTTTTCTTTCAATTGTTGTGGTGTCAACCTTGTAGGTTGTGGAAATCTAGGCGTAGCAACACTTCCTTCTTTATAGAATTGAGTGGTAGGCTTCCTTGTCGCCATAATTTTACATTCAACTTTTCTTGCCAATCTGAATGCCTTCTCCAATGAATCAGGTTCCAAAACACGAACTTCATTTTGGATGTTATCCTTTAAAGCGCCTATGAAGAGATCAATCCTGTGTTCCTCTGGAATATCAGTTACCCTTATATTCAATTTTTGGAAGTCCTCAATGTGCTGCCCCACTAAACCCTTTTGTTTGAGATTTATCGATTGGCTAAAGAAGGTGTTGCTCTTTGTATCCTCATAATGTGCTATCATTTCCTCCGTAAAAATTGACCAAGTGACAATTTTTTTACGGGAGCAAAGCCATCGATACCATACAAATATATTTTGTTCTAAATGTAAGGTTGCAATGCGTACCTTTTGTGTGTTTTGCACGTTATGGAGATCAAAATATTGCTCCATATGTAGTATCCATGTTACAGGATCCTTTCCATCAAACTTTCTCATATCCATTTTTGGAATATGGTGGTTCTTCCCGCCAACATTAGAGTTTATGAAATCACGATTAACATTTATTTTGTTCTCATCATAAGGTTCTTCTACTATCTTTTCACCATTAGGAAACATTTCTTGTATCAACTTGGTCAAATATTCGATGTCTGCTTTTAGATCATTCTTCATGTTTTTCATGTTGTCTTTCATGTCATCCATCTTAGCTTCCATGCCAGCTTCCATGCCATCTATCTTAGATTCCACGCCTTTCCTCAAACCATCCATCTTAGTTTCCACACCTTTCTTCAAAACTTCCATGTCATTTTTTGTTGCTCTTTGCGAGAGCGAAATTTGTTGCACTTGCTCTTGTAATTTTGATATGTCATGTTGCCATTCTTCGTCTTCATGAGTCATAGTAGAGCTTTCCAAAGGATTAATGGGTGTTGAATTCTTTTTAGGGGCCATTTTATACTTCAATATTGATATCTATTCTACAATAGGCCTTTTCAATCAATTCAAATTGATTCTTCAAACAAGACTTATGCAATTCGGAAAAAAAAATACACACCTTTTACTTGCTTTGAGGAGCTCGATATTGAAATTGTATTATCTCTGTTATTTCGGATCTTCAATATCTGAAATTTAGCACGGAATTAGCCCTCTGAATTCTATTTTGAATGCCACAGGTCTGACCTGATTTGGATTCTCCAAGACAAAGTTGTGTCCAATTTCCCACAATGACCTAATTATGGACTGGTTCAGTAGAGCGAATTTGTACGATTTTCCACGTGTCACTGTTTCATCCTTTGTATCTGAAATTGATAGCCAAGAAACTTCAGTCTGTGTAATTGCGACCACTTTTTACGACACTTCAATCCGATGCCCAGAGAGAGAGTTATTGAACTTTTCCCACGATAACCTCTTTGAGATGCAATTCAGGAGCCTGAAAAAGCACTGCCTTCCACAGATCATATCTCCAAAAATATTGCGAACCAAGCTCTGAAATTTTTTGAAAAATTTCCTTAGGATTTCAGCTTCGCACCATACGAATTTCAGATTCTGAACCTTCGTAGAAAAAAATTTATAGCGCAAATACCACGATGACCTGTTTAGGAGCCTGAACAAATACCTAACTTCCACAGATCATATCTCCGACAATATTGCGAACCAAGCTCTGAAATTTTTAGAAAATATTCCTCAGGATTTCGGCTTCGCACCCTAAAAATTTCAGATTCTGAAACTTCGTAGAAAAAAAGTTATAGCGCAAATGCCACGATGACCTGTTTGGAGCAGCGAAACCCTAGAATCCAAAGCTCTGATACCAAATGT
This sequence comes from Pinus albicaulis, assembly GCA_034641835.2. NCBI lineage: Eukaryota > Viridiplantae > Streptophyta > Pinopsida > Pinales > Pinaceae > Pinus > Pinus albicaulis. The sequence goes on along the minus strand of CM076581.1, from coordinate 83,962,034 downwards.
TGTGTAACCAGCTCCAAAAATAGAAGAAAAGAGATATGAACGCCTTAGAAATAAGCCACTTCGAGGGGGAAACCTCAAATACATTACATAAATGAACAATTCTTGGATGATACAATTTACAAAACCTCCTTTCTATATATAGGAGTCCATGTGGCCATAATGTAATCCTAGTGGGCCACAATGTAATCCTAGCCGACCTAACAATAATAATTTAAGGGCACAATAATAACAAAATGGGGGTTACAAGGGTACAATAATAACAATAAGGAGGTTACACTAACAACAAGAAGGGACTATACTAGTAATATAGGGACCTAACAGCTAGTAGGAGCGTTTCTACCTAAAAAACCCAAACTTAGATAAAAAAATTAACAACACATTCATATATGATATAATACTACTCTTACTCGACTCAATCCTTACATATTTATACTATCTAGGAGCTCACATACCATGGTCTCAAATTATTGTTTGAGACTCATGGTGTCCCCTTTAAACCCATTACAATGATTAAGGGACTTTGAACCTCCCCAAATCCCCTTTGATTATCTACGCACAACGCATACAAAAAAACATAGAAAAATTTAACCTAGAAATGCACCCTAGGGGACCCCACTCCAATAGGGACAACTCTATCCCTGGAACCTCACACTAAAGAATGAAAAAGGAAAAGTATTAGTACCACCTACAGTTGAAAGTGGGTGCTGGACTATAAAATACTTTGCAGAAAGGGGCTTCGTCGAATAAGGAGCATTGCACAATAGTCAGGGGTATGGTGGAGTCTGGACAAGCCATGCTGAAGGATGATTACTACGAGAGGTTCACGAGAATTTCAAAGTATGAAGAAACTATGATGAGGGAGGAATTGCTGCGACACAAGGGAGGTTAATCAAAGTTCTCCAGAAATATGACCGTTGGAGAAGTTTCCTTTAAAAGGAGTAGGGGAAGCACATTTATTGAGCATAGGTGGTCGAATATAACGCCATATATGCATTAAATGAGCTAAATTTGAAGCAAATCATGGGGTTCGAAATTCAAATTTGTTATAAAAGTAGGCTCTTGCTCCATATTTTGACACTTTTCCTCCTGAACATTCGAATTGAGACTTTGCACCTAAGTGAGAAAAGAACGATTTCCTGTATGTCTGGGAAGAGATGGGAAGAAATTTCCAAAGAATTGGTAAGAAAGGAATTCACAAGAATCATGACAATGACACCACCAATTTTCACATGTCCAAGGTCGCCACGCAAGCCATTGAATACAACCTACACCAGTGTTAAGGTTCAGGGCACACCAACTGAGTGAGTCGGGACAAGTCACGTGTGAGTGTTGAGGGCCTATTGGGCATGGCCCAACTTGGTACAATTTTGAGTAAAATACTTCACATTTTTAAGAATCGAATTGTGTGGTCTAGGGAAGATAAATCTATTGCGCGTAGCTTTGGGGATCTGGGGCGGGTCGAAGCCCCTATTTTTGTAAAGGGTTTGGGTTTATTTGTTAGTTTTTGTCTATCCATGGTATGTGGACCATGGTATTGTATGTATGCAAAGGCTATTTAAAAAAATGCAATGTCAATTCAAATTCATATGGATATAGATCTTGTAATTATTGATAAGCACAAGCTATTGAATATTTTCCTATTTTGGGTCTTAAGGGAAGGCTCTACAATTGTGTGCATGGAGGCCTTGAAGAGTCTACATATTTCTACGCGGACCACCTGCAGTTGCCTGCGTAGGTCAAAGAAGTGTATGGACTGAAGAGATTTATCATAACAAAAGAAGAAGAGTTTTGGAAGCATCGTTGAGTTTATTTTTGTATTTTCTCATTATCTGCATTGTGAAGTTATTTGTATGCTTTATGTTGTGTTTTGATGATAAAGGCGCAGTGCGCACTAGTATTACTTGTTAGTGTAAAATATTATCGTAGGTGTACAAAGATCCTACTTTAGCTATGAGTGATGAATAACCCTAACAATAGAAATGGTTGTGTAACTCCTTAGATTTGCAATAGAAAATGTGAATAAATCCTACAAAAACCCAGATCTATGCAGCAAAAGTAGTTAAAAAACAAAGTGAAATAGTAACTGATGCAAAAATAACTCCAAATAACTAATGGACAAGACAAGTTTAAAGGATGATTTCTTATATTATAACACCTGGTGAAGGGAACAAGTAAATGTTATCAGTCCCCCTCAATGGGATGGGTTCTTATTTTTCCTCTTTGCTTCAGCTTCATGAGTTTCTCTCTCTCAATGATATAGAAAACCAAAATATGTGACGAAATCAAGTGGGACCTCAAAAGGCAGAAGAAAATGATAGTGAAAATGAGAATTATCAAAGTGAAAAATGAATGGAAAAAACTCCTATTTATAACAAAATATTGAGTTATCCCCGATAATGGAAAATTATAAAATATTTAACCAAAATCTACATCTGACCGCTTGGAATATTTTATTATATTTTTTTCGAGGGAAAAGGTATTTAAATTGGTTAAATACCTTTATTTAGAAGTAATAAACAAATAAATGATTTATTTATCATTGCAAGAATGTGATTAAAGAATAATAAACAAATACTGATTTGTTTAATTATTCCTAGGCGATTTAGTCAAATTTAACAAGGAATAATAACTAAATAATGATTTAATTAATTATTCCTAGAGAAAAATAAGAAAAATAATGATTTATCTATTTATTTCTCATGTTTGGGTTAAATATGACCCAGAATATTATTGAAACAATAGTTTAACTAATTATTCCTCATGGGGTTTCTTGTTTTAACCAAAAATAACTTAATAAAATATGGTTTATTAAATTATTTCCTATAGCAAAAGCAATTTTACTATGGTAAAATTGGTCTTACATGGTGTACTTCGATCCATCTAATTAGAAATGGTTAGATGACCAATTTTTGGTGATAACATTAGTTGATGATTGAAATATAAAAAGTTAAAGTAGATAGATGCATCCGTGTAGTTCAAAATAAGCAAAAATAGAAGTTTAGCAGTAGGTCCACACTCCAGTATCCCTCTGGATGTAGAAAACTGGTTCTGAAATTCCTCAATATTTTGTGAGGTGAGACTGTGATCTGCGCAGTAGGTCGTTGCCGAAAGGGCCGGTAATAAAGAGTTTTGTTGGTGCGCAAATAACTCTGAACCCGGGTCAAGACCCCTCTGAGCCAAAATGATCTCTTTTGTGCACTCATTTACTTTGTTGCCGATGCGTCTGCCCTTGGGCACACCTCTGTGCCTGAATATCAGAGTCTTCACTCCATAGGTTTACACCATCGGAGCACTCCATATCAAAACTTTCAAAATTAAAAATTTTGATCTTGCGCTTCTCTGATTTCCTTGGCTCCTTTAGACTTTAGCATTAGCACTGCTTTCCCAAAGGACCCCAATTTGTGATCAGGGGATTTGCGCTTAGGTCCTAAAGCCTTCACTATCCAACTGAGAAACACTCCACTATAAGGAAAAGACCTTCTAGAGGACATTTTTGAGGAACCACTTATAAAAATATCCCAAACATCCATTTGTAGCGGAGGTTACTAGAGGAGGTTAGTGGGTGGAGGTTTTGGTGGATGTTTTTCATCCAGTGTGCTTATCATCCTAACTTACACTGGTGCGTTCAACCATTAAAAGCACCAGTGCGCAAAAAACATTGGCACACCGGGCGCTTCGTACAAACCTGCCCCAGTGCATCTTATTAATGTAGCGCACTAGTGCTTTACAAAGATTTCGCATCGGTGCGTCCTAAAACCCCATGCCAAAACTGAAACCATCTGATGCGGTCTTAAGAAACTACACCAGTGTGCCTATAAATCCCCGCACACTGAAACAAGGTAAATAAAAAAAAAATTACGGCCAAAAAACCACTTTTCTCACTTTTCACTGCTTGTGAGCTCTCAAAAACTAGTGCAAGTTATCCTTGTCTGAGCCACCCTAACATCGGTGTTCCCATTGCACCCATTGCATGCACTGCTGCTCTGCATTGTCCACCAATCTGCATTTTGAATTTTGCAAAACAGTGGGAAAATTTACTTTTAAAAATTATACAGCCAATATGCCTCCTCAACAGCCAAATGTACATGTATTTTTATTTTTTTTCCATAATTAAGCCTTTTAGCGGATTAGAATTGTAAATTAACTTAAAATTAACTGTTTAAAAAAAAAAAAAAATCCTGCGTAGTGCGCTTGAGCCATTTGGCTAGCACCAGCTCGTGGTGCTGCCTGTAAATTTACAGGCTGCACCACAACCAGTGGTTACGGTATCTGCACCAGGGTGGTACCGAAGGGCACACCATGATATTTGAAATTTAAAAAAGGTGTGGTGCAGTCAGTTTCCCAGCCGCACCGTTGACCCTGTGGAATAATGACAATGTGGTGCGTTGACTTAATATCTACCCCAGGGCAGGTATTTTTATCAGCGCACTACATTCTGGCATTTTGACACAGTCAATGGTGTGGCCTGGTAAAATACCGCACCATTGACTAAGTAATGATGTTAGGAGAGCGGTGCATTGACCAAACCATATGCCCTGGGGTGTATATTTTGGTCAACACATCACCCTCCGACACCGGTCCATAGTCAACAGTGCGGTCTGTTATACCACTGCACCGTTGAATTATAAACAATTCCAGGAGGGTGGTGCGCTAAAAATTTTCATGTGCACCGTCTCCGGTGCGCTGGAAATTTTCTGGTGCACTGCCTTCAGTGTGCGACAAAAAAAGACGCACCATTACCGGTGCATGCCTGTTTTTTGTGGCGCACTTTTTTTTTATTTTTAAATTTATATATGTATATTCCTAAATACATGTATCATTTAATAAAAAAATTGTATTGAATATGTCAATCATTCGGAGACGTGAAAGGAGAGAACAGAGGGAACAACAACAACAACAGGCGGACTAGTATAACATGGTTCGCGAGTGGGAGGCACGAGAGAGGGAGAGAGATGCGTTCCCTCGCCCTATTATAGTAGCTACCCAAGGGATCCTAAGGCAGGTAGGCCTCCTCAAGTTATATGAGGAGGCTACTTCCATAAAGGGCCATGGTGTGTTTTTGCGACATCTTATCCGCAGGTGGAATGCCCACCTACAGGCTTTCCAGGTTGGTCTTAACCAGTGGTACACGCCCAATAAGGAGGACATGTATTTCATTACTGGGCTAACGAGGAGAGGGGTGGATTTTTCCTCGTTCCTAGATGTTGCAGTTTTCTATGTAGCAGGGACTCAGTTGGCGTACTCCCAGAGATACATTAGCACGGATATACTGTCTCCTTCAGATTTTCAGGTCTCCAGAGGGAAATTACGTATTGCTGCATTTGGTAGTGAGGTGGTGAGGTTCCTCTCACTTCTGGTTTCGACCATTTCACACAACACCAACAACGGGCAATACATTAGTTCCCAACTTTTATATTATGTTGATTATTTAGTACATGAACCATGACTTGTCAGGTGGTCTGCCCTTTTTTTATGGCAGTTTTGTACAACCTTAAATAGATTTCATGCTCAAGCACAAGGGAGGGTCAACTTCCATTTTTCTTCAGAGCTATTTTGTTTATTATTTGAGAGGTTTCTAGAGATGAGGCCTACTTTTGTTTGAGAGCCTCATATGCCGATGTAGCATGCACGGATGCACATGTGGGGACAGATGATGCCCAAGAGGGGCGAGACTGAGTTTTCCACAAGGATATGACATGATGCATTAGAGTTGCTAGCCATTGTTGCGATCATCCCTTCGTTATGGTCCCCTGTCCTTATGTTGGTTTGGATTGGCGAGGGTGTGCCAACATCCTCTTCAAAGATGATGAGACGCCAGATGATAGAGGTAATACTACTATTTTATTTAAATTTATTCTAACATGTTATTTAACTTGTTTTTATTAAATTATGTAATGAAATTGTCTAAATATTGTTGTGTGCTTGTATATATTTTGCAGACATTGGGTATTTTGATGGCGAGGACATGCCAGTGCCACCAAATGATCCAGGTGTGGATCCTGATGATGATCAGGATATGCCAGATGCTGATGATCATGAGGCCGGTGCAGAGAGACCTGCTCCTGATGGTATGCCAGTACTGCCTTTTACTAGGCGCGGTAGGCTTGATAGCAGATTTAGGTTGGAGTTGGGCGACCAACTCTGTGCATTGATTGTTGAGGTAGGAGTCAGACCTACTACTATGAGAGACATACAAGTTGATGGTAGGCTGTTACATATGTGGAGAGGCATGTCGCGTGACATGTACAACCTGATGTGGCATGTCGTAGGAGCTACGACCTTAGTTACGCAGTTGAGGAGGACCATTGCATGTTATAGGCATGGTGGAGATGCAACATGTGATCGACAGTCCGTGAGCAGTGACACATCATCTGATGATCGTTCACCTTGCGCCGCACCAGATGAGCAGCCTCTACTAGCATCGAGCAACAATCATCATGGAGAGAAGGCTGGACCATCAACCATGTCCAGTCATCACGATGATCATGAGCAGGCTAGACCATCGACCATGTCCATTCATCACGATGAGCAGCCGACAATTGATCCTGATCAGGATGAGGCACCAGTACCAGATCAGTAGGCATGTGATGATCATTATGTATCGATTGAGCTTGTCGAGGCTGCACCATTGACTAAGTAGGCCTCGATTATTACTGTTGTTGATGATGTACCACCAGTTGATATATGACATTTATATTACAATTGTATATTTTTGACATTATTCAGTTATATATATATATATATATATATATATATATATATATATATATATATATATATCGTCCATATATTTTATGTTCATGTTGTAGTTGTACTTAATTTACATGTTGGTGATCATCATGATGTGTATATTGTTAGGTCATGTTAGATATGTTCATTTAATGTGAAACTTGCAGATAGATGTGTATGTGATAGCAGTTATTTCACATGAGATGTATATTTGATGTTTGTGTTGTGATGATGTTATATAATGCTAATTTTTTTTGTTAGTGATCATGATGATGTTAGTGAATTTGAATGTGTTTTTTAGTCAAATATGATGTTTGTATGATGTTTATCATTATCGTGATGTTTATTAATTAATTTAATATTAAATGATCATCATATTGTAAAATTGTAATATTTGTAATTCTAATTGTATGTAAAGTTCTAAAATTGTAATTGTATTTTATGTAATTTTAATTGTAATTGTTATATGTAAAATATTTGTAAAATTTTAATTGTAATTGTAATATTTAATTTATTGTGAAATTATTGTAATTGTAATTGTATATCTGTAAAATTGTAAAATTGTAATTGTAATGGTATATATGTAAATTTGTAAAATTGGAATTGTAATTGTAAATTTTAAATTTGTAAAATTGGAATTGTAATTGTAAATTTTAAATTTATAAAATTGTAATTGTATATATGTAAAATTCTAAAATTGTAATTGTAATTGTATGTGAAATTGTAAAATTGTAATTGTAATTGTAATTCTATGTAAAATATTTGTAAAATTTTAATTGTATTATGTCAAATGACCGTAATTGTAAAATTGTAATTGTAATTGTATGTAAAATATTTGTAAAATTTTAATTGTATTAATGTGAAATGATTTTATTAAAATTTTTAAATTTGTAAATTTGTAAAATTTTAAATAATTGTAAAATAATAAATCTAGAATAATATGAATTATTGTATCATAATAAAGTTTAGAAAATAATGGAAAAAAATTCATGTGCTTTAGAATTATCATTATTTTATTATGATCTTACTTACAAAAAAAGGAACTTGATACAATACGTCATTGATTTTGAGATCAACATAATTTCAAATTATCAAGTGGAATATTGATTTTAACATTAACACAGTGCAAATTACCAATTAATTCAAAATAGGTATTATAATGTTTCAAAAAACTCATCTTAAAAAGTATAAATATTGATAATCAAATAACACATGTACTATATCACTCTCGGTTCTCATGATCACCCTCATTATCTTCCAGCTCGCATGGCATGATAACACTATTGTTCTAAAAAATATGTTTTGATCTAGGGTCATGTCTCAATACGAACCACCAATCCCTATCCAACACATCTGGGTAAAAAAACACCTGATTGAAGTGTTTGGGTAAAACATAGGGCTCCTTAGCTTCATCCCACATCTTTATAGAGTTGACACATATTAGCCTACTATCACGATCTTACTTTACGTTATTATGATCAAATGTGTCCCACCACTTGCACCTAAAAATAACACATTGGAAAGAAGATAAATCCACTTCAATGATCTCTTGTACCTTTTCGACGTAACCTAACATCCCTCACACTTGGTTTTGATCACGGTGGCTAGATCGGCTAGATTGATCGAACTCATCTTCCACTCCACAGTCTTGTGTGGTGTTTCTAGCAACGACATTTTTTGTGTGAAAATGGTGTCCATATGCCCACATAGATGGAAAAAAATGCACCTATTATAAAAAAGTTTAAAAAATCATAGTGTCATGTGTCTTATAATAACACAACAGTTAAAATATAAAATATAGATGTCTTATAAGTTTCAAATGTACATATAAATTAAATAGATTATTACCGAGTTTCTACATCCAATCCCTACGTTTAGCACATCCTCTTCAACACACGGGTAATGACCGGTTGCACCTTATTTCTCTCTAACTTGGTTAGCAACCCAACAATAGGGGCATATTTTTGGCATATTTTCTTTTAAATGATCGGGATAAGGCACACTTCTACCATTAAACCGTCTGAATTATTTCCTGTTACTATCTCATTTCATCCTCTTTTGTTTGTACAATGCGACCCATGGTTGTGTTACTTCAGAATTGTAAAGAACGAATTTATTGATTGCTTCAATTTTTGCATTCTCTGATGAAATCAAACCGACATTATATAGTACATAGAGATAAAAATATACATTATACCAAAGTTCAACATGAATATTTATTGTGTGTAAATTTGAAAAATTATAAGTTGCTTACTCTTTATCAAGTGATTTTTTCCACTCGTTTGGAGCAACTCCCCTTCTCTTTTGTCTTCATCCCTTTCATCGTCCCAAATTACCGCACCTGGTCTATTGTCGATCTTCTTGATGTACCCACTGAAATAATAGAAAGACTCATATGATATGTACCTCTCTCCCATAGACCCCTCGGGTTTTTACCTTTGTCAAAAAAAACCTTTCAATTTCTTCATGTAACTCTCTAAGAAGAACATACAACGACAAGAAACCACCCCAACTAATTCAGCCTCATCTACTAGGTGGATTATGTTAGTCATCTGTATTTTTCACTATCTTTGGATGAATATAGGATGGGTATAGTTTTCTAAAAACAATATTCCTTGAATATCTTGAGTTTCAGAAATCCCACTGACTTTGTAATATCCCAAATCTGGAATTTTCTGTTTTCTTAGGAATATATTAAGATATTCCATTTTTCCTTCTTCAGTGAGACACTGCAGGTCCATTTCAGAGATTGAATATTGGGGAATTTATAGGATATGTATCCTTTAAATAATGGAGAGATCCCGAGGCTAGCTGGCCCTTCCCAGAATCTGCTGATGGATATGCAATGTTCCACCTCGCGAATTTCTGCCAGAGGGTCCTTGAGGATGCTGTATAAGGAAGCTACTACATAAATAAGGCTAACCAATGTTGGGATGCCCTAGAAAAAATCTCATATAACTTCCCTACATAAAATAAGCTCAAAGAAATGATTCTAGTTGGGTTATACAGACCTCCCCAAACTAGATCTCTTAAACAATGCTCAAAGAGAGAGCTTACAGCAATATGCAAAACATCAATCTCAAACTCTACAAATCTGAATGCATCATGAGAGGGTAAATATCATAGCCATCATTAAATTAATATATAAACATGAATATATAGGAATATCATGAGGAACAAGGCCCTCAAGCTTTAGAACCAATCTCCAATGGATATACAACATAATGCCAGAGTAGCTGCAGCTACACAGAATGCCAAAAGAACATAACTGCACAGTCTCTATGTGAGATGTAGCGGCTGAATGTATACAAATGAAATGTATCTGAAGGAATACAAAGGAAATGGCCCAAGAAAGGAAAATGGGCTCAATATGTGATTTCTAGCCAATCTCAAGGAGATTGCTAGAAATGCCAGAAAAAATACAAAAGTGACAAACAAATTGTCACTGCAGCTGGAACCAATGAATATGAGGCTGTGGCTGATCTGAAATGTTGATGCCCTCCTCTGATTAAAGTCCTCAAGGGAAAAGGGGCTGATCCCCTTTCACTCAAGGCACCCCTCCTGATGAGCGCAAGAATCTCCCTCAACACTTCCCTCATAAAATAACGCAGTTTCTCCTAGTGACTGCACAATGGGAGATGGTGAATGAGTGGCCTGATGCCATAGATAAGAAATGAAGTCCAAGAACCCTCTCTACAGCTCTTCCCATGAAGAATCCCCTCCTCCACTGAAAAGCAAGTAGTGAAAGACTCAATGAGTTCCTTTGCTGCTTCCCCAGCTACACAGCACCATTCTGCTACAGAAATAACGTTGCAACTGAAAGAGTGAGCTTGGTTAAATACCAAAATGAGGAAATGCAACTCAAAACCTCTCCTCCCATGAGGAAGAGGTGGGGGATCCCCTCCCGGGAACACCCCCAGTGCTCAAGAGCATTGCAATCCTTCTAAACAGCCTGGATGTGCAAGTCCTTGGCCTCACCAAGAAATTTCTAAATCAAAGCATAAACCAAAATGAGCTGCTCCTTCATTATTATAAAGCAAATGAACTCTCTTTCACCATAGGCCCCACCATTAGGGTTTCCATTCACTTTTGAATTTTTTCCCTCCAAAATCTGTGTTATCTTCTCAAGCAAGCCAACCCTCTAAGGCAGTGCTGTTGACTTGGTCAAAGATGGCCAACTCAAGGTGATCCTCATCATGTTCAGACCATTAGGTGTCTATTTCAACTGCTTATTTATCCTCCTTTCACACAAGGAGTGTTATTTATTCATATAAAAGGGGCTAAGGCATCTCCTTCCCCATTTTATTAAATAAAAATAAAATGTGTAACTATAATATTCCAGTTTAGCTTGAGGCTAAAATTGGGAATATTACAGTCCTCCCCTCCCACATGTTGCTTGTCCTCAAGCAATTGCATAGAGAGAAAAAAATTTCTCCCCCTTCTTCTCTTGTGGCCTCCTCATCAACAATCTCCACCGCTGCTCAAGATATGCTGCAATATAAACTGTCCTCCAATACCTCCTCCCAAGTATGCAAACCAGAATGGTGCACCTTATGGAAAGATAGAAGGTGTAGGTGGAAATATCCGTGTTGAACCATGGCCTCCTCAAGGTAGGAGTGATGAAATTCATGGGAAAATATAATCCCACTAGTGATCTCCTCATCCATGCTATCATCCAAATGGAAATCTTGCCCCCGATTCTGCAATGTAATGGGGCTGAATGGAGAGTTTTTATTCTTCATCCCAATAAGCTCTTCTCTCCCTCTATAGAACATATGGGGCTGCCTCTATCCTTGGGCTGAAATGGTATGGCCTCCAAGAGTGGCCCAAGCTACCCCATCAAAATGTCCAGCCATGAAATTCCTCTGCAAATTCTCCAAGTGGTTTGCCCCACAAGAAGAGAAAAGTGATAGTATGGAAATAATGGCTTGCCCATGGTATCTCCTGCAAAATAGAACATGTGTAATGGGGAGAATAGTGCTCCCAATGGGTTGTCCCAATCATATAAGTCACTCTCCACATAGTGCTCCCTGTGAAAAATAAGCATCAATAATACAAGGTAGCATAATACAATGAAAACAAGATGCCATAAGACAACTAGAGAGTGGCTCACTGCTCCTCTCATGGGACTAACGCAGTGAGCCTCTTTCCTTCATCAAGGATTTACATAACAAGTGCCTCTCCCAGCCACTTATTTTTTTCCACACACATCTCAAAATATAGGAACATGAATACATAAATTGGTGCCAATGGTGCACACCAATAAGCATGTGGCTCCCTCCACAAACCACCATAAGAATGGTCCATTCTTCCACTACCAAAGCCTACAAATACATCCTTGTACATTATGCAAGAAGAAATCAACTCTTCTTGACTCATCTTGCTGCTCAAACAAGGAAGGAGAGTACAAAATAAAATGTGAGACTATACCTCCTCCAATTTGTACTTGAGCTCTTGAGCTGAAATGGCCCAACTAAAAATTTCCCTCTACCTCCAATGAGTAAGGACGTGGCTGTGAGGTTCTCTCCACCATAATAAAGCAGGCTATGCATCTCTCCCCATGCTGATAGGTGTCATGATGAATGCCCTCCAAATGAACTCCTCTAGCTAATCAAAGTATGCATCCAAGTGCATAGCCAGGAAGCCCTCATATGCTGCATGCAAATAATTTCTTCTTGAGACTAGAAACTCTCACCAAGAAGAGTCTGCCATAACAATAGATGACCATATCATCAACCATGTATCTGTCATCATCTGCCTGGTCATCAAGAATCATGCATGCATCAAGATCCTGGGACCTCTCAACCAAAGCTGAGTCCTCCAACATGGATCAATCCTCCACATAGACAGAGCTGGTAATATGCAATAAAGTGCTTCCATCACGCTGCTGACTGTTACCTTGACATCCCCTCATGCCAAAGTCATCCTCAAAGGTTTTTTCCATGCCATATTGTGGCTTCTTATGCTCAAATAGAAATAAGGATCTCTGAAAATGAGCCTCCCATGAGAGACTATCACCTCCAAAGAATCTCCCGATCCTGGGCAACGTAAGCATGAGTGGCCTCCATCTACTCCAATGCATGAAAGAGTTCTTCCTCAAAGGAAGTATCATCTCTCTCACCAAATATATGGAGCAGCCATCCCGCATCATGAATATGCTATCCTCCATCCATGCAGCAACTCTATATGCGCAGTCAAACTGATGAGACTGGGTGGTACTGAAAATGAGAGTGTACCCATCCTCCTTGTGCTCATTCCCCAAACTCACTGCGCTGTGCTGGACTCCTCTAATGTCTTCACCCCTCCAGAATCCAATGAGTGGTGAACCCAAAAACATGATGCCTCTCATCATCACTAGATCATGTGGCCTCCCAAGTGGAAAACCACCAAAAAGTGAGACATCAAGATCTGAAAATAGACTGCATGTATGTGTGGACTGATTTTTCCCTCTCTCCTCTATGCAGTGCAGTCTCTTTTCTTTGTGCAGAAATTTTATGAAATAGATAAGGGAGAATGCTCTTCATCCCTCCATGGTGATCCTTCTACTCTTCTTTCTCCATCTCACAATCCCCAACAATGCTACATATGACTCCAGAATTGTGTCTTGGTACTCACATGCAAAATATTTGGAACTCCTTGCAAAGACACAAGGACTCCCCTAATGGAAGCAATGGCTCCCCTTTCACCTCCATGTGGTGATGGGTATCCTCATAATGTGACAACGCTGTTGGTTCTTTCTAGTGTATGCAAAGTGTTTGTGTTTATGACACAATGAGTTTCACCAAGTTTTTCAATCAAACCCTAGTGAAGGCATCATAGGTTTTTACATCTGCATGTCAATGAAAAATGGAGCCTTCAAACCAAAAATCATGAGCCATACCTTGAGTTGCAGTGTTGCTCCTCCCATGGCCTTATTTCTTCCTCTACTCCCTTGCAGTGCAAGTGAACAAGGGACTGTTTTGTGGATCTGCATGTGTGGCTGAATGACCACACCCTTCATGGAAATGGCTGGGATTTGTATCATCAACAAACCCTTCTCAGAAAATTTCTTCAAATTTCCCTTTCATCGAGATCTTCAATAATCTCCTGGAAAAGAAGAAGGGAAACCTCCTCTTCCTTCATTCCTCTTTCCTTGTCTCCTTGGTAAATCTCCTCTCCTTGGAGAGAAGCTACTCTTCTAATAGCCTTGGATCTTGGGCACAGGTTGAGCCAAGATCATGCTCCAATACCATTGTAATATCCCAATTCTGGAATTTTCTGCTTTCTCAGGAATATCTTAAGATATTCCATTTTTCCTTCTTTAGTGAGACACTGCAAGTCCATTTCAGAGATTGAATATTGGGGAATTTACAGGATATGTCTCCTTCAAATAAGGGAAAGATCCTGAGGCTAGCTGGCCCTTCACAGACTTTGCCGATGGATATGCAATATTCCACCTCGGGAATTTCTGCCACAGGGTCCTTGAGGACGCTATATAAGGAAGCTACTACATAAATAAGGCTAACCAATGCTGGGATTCCCTAGAAAACATCTCATATAAATTCCCTACAGAAAATGAGCTCAAAGAAATGATTCTAGTTTGGTTATACAGACCTCCCCAAACTAGATCTCTAAAACAATGCTCAAAGAGAGAGCTTATTGCAATATGCAAAACATCAATCTAAAACTTTGAAAATATGAATGCATCATGAGAGGGTAAATATCACAGCCATCATTACATTAATATATCAACATAAATATACAGGAATATCATGAGGAACAAGGCCCTCAAGCTTTAGAACCAATCTCCAATGGATATACAACATAATGCCGGAGTAGCTGTAGCTACACAGAATGGAGGAAGAACATAAGTGCGCAGTATCTATGTGAGATGCAGAAGCTGAATGTATAAAAATGAAATTTAGCTGAAGGAATACAAATAAAATGGCCCAATAAAGGAAAATGGGCTCAAGATGTGATTTCTAGCCAATCTCAAGGAGATTGCTAGAAATGCCGGACAAAATACAAAAGTGACAAAAAAATTGTCACTACAGCTGGAGCCAATGAATATGAGGCTGTGGCTGATCTAAAATGCTGATGCCCTCCTCTGATTAAAATCCTCAAGGGAAAAGGAGCTGATCCCATTTCACTCAAAGCACTCCTCCTGATGAGCACAAGAATCTCCCTCAACACTGCCCTCCTAAAATAACGCAGTTTCTCCTAGTGACTGCACAGTAGGAGATGGCGAATGAGTGGCCTAATGCCACATATTATAAATGAAGTCTAAGAGCCCTCTATATAGCTCTTCCCATGAAGAATCCCCTCCTCCACTGAAAAGAAAGTAGTGAAAGACTCAATGAGTTCCTCTGCTGCTTCCCCGGCTACACAGCACCATTCTGCTACAGAAATAACGCTACAACTGAAAGAGTGAGCTTGGCCAAATTATGGAATGAGGAAATGCAACTCAAAACCTCTCCTCCCATGAGGACGAGGTTGGGGATCCCCTCCCAGGAACACCCCCTATGCTCAAGAGCACTGCAATCCTGCTAAACAACCTGGATGTGCAAGTCCTTGGCCTCACCAAGAAATTTCTGAATCAAAGCATAAACCAAAATGAGATGCTCCTTCATTCTTATAAAGCAAATGAACTCTCTTTCACCATAGGCCCCACCATTAGGGTTTCCATTCACTTTTGAATTTTTTCCCTCCAAAAGCTACGTTATCTTCTCAAGCAAGCCAACCCTCTAAGGCAGCGCTGTTGACTTGGTCAAAGATGGCCAACTCAAGGTGATCCTCATCATGTTCACACCATTAGGTGTTTATTTCAGCTGCTTATTTATCCTCCTTTCACACAAGGAGTGTTATTTCTTCATATAAAAGGGGCTAAGGTGTCTCCTTCCCCATTTTATTAAATAAAAATAAAATGTGTAACTTTAATATTCCATTTTAGCTTGAGGCTAAAATTGAGAATATTACAGACTTCATTATCCTTATAAACCCATTTTCACTATTCCTTAGATGGTCTTCTCAAAGTCACCTTGTTTCTCTTAAAAGAATCCTTATGGGCTTATACTTCTCTTTTTCATCCTTCTTTCCTACCTGAGACTTCATTGCCCTATTTTCCCCTGTCAATAAACTCCAACCTCCCTCTAAGGTTTCCTATTGCTAACTCATTCCCATGTCCCTTTGGGCATAATAACCTATAACAATACTCTATTTTCACTTGAAATATCCAAGTCAAATTTAAGCCAAAATCAGGTCAAAAAGCACTCCCATCAGGTCATTAGGGTTTTACAGTTTTTCAAGGTCATCCTTGGATGTTTCAGACACTACTTTTCCTTTGCTAGAATATGGCTTAGCTGTAATAGAATGTTAAGACATGGTTATTCAAGAAGGACCTAAAATTTCCAAGGAGGGTTATCTCCTCAGTTCAGTAAATGCAAGTGAAAAAAATAGAAAAAGTTTCGCACTTCCACAGAAGTGTTGGAAGATTTATTAGTTGAAGGTACTAATGTTGTAGATTGTCTACTCCCGAATGAAAACAATGTACAAGAAAGGAAAGGTGAACAAATTGGTCTTGTATATGACTAGGGTTATGGACTGGTTAGTCCATTTGAGTGGCAAAGTAGTGATTGCTTGCAGGAAAATGACATGGAGGAAGCACACAAGGCCAAACTTGAAGAAAGTTTATCAGAAAATATTGATGGAATATGGAAAAAGGTGAGGTGAAATGGACATAAATGAATGAACTTGAAAGGGCTATAGAGAACTTAGAAGACAACACTGATGATTGTTGTAAAGACTGCACACACTTAGGGTTATGAAAAAATGGCCATTAAAGGTTGAAAATTTAAGCTGAACATTATGGTGGAAATTATAGGAGATTTTGAAGATACTAATATGTGATTAAACCCCAAAGTTGTCAAGGCGAACATGTCAAGCCCCATATGAGCAAAAGAAAAGTCAACTTCATGACTTCAACAACTTGCAAGGAAAAAGTGTCAAAGGGCGTTAATGAGAAAAGAAAAACATTTCAAACATTAGAAAGTGGGTTTTGCAAAGTTAAATTGGATCCATATGCCTATAAAAGCCCATTTCACACTTCAAGAGAACCATTGTTACCTTTTAAAATATCAAGAGCATTCAACAAGGAAGAGTTTGTTGGTTTTCTGAGCGAATTTAGACAAAATTTCTTGGCGCTGCGCGTTTGGCTTGGCACTGCATGCCTAGGAGTTTGTGCTACGCCCTTGCCAGTTTTCCTCAACACATTTTCTGAAGGCGCTGTGCGCCTGGGAGTTGGCACTACACCCTTGCCAGTTTTCCTCAACACGTTTTCTGAAGGCACTGCGTGCCTGGGAGTTGGTGCTGCGTCCTTTTCGAATCACTATGCTCTTGCCAGATGGACCCCGTGCTCATTTTTCTTGGTGCTGCATGCTTAGCTTGGCGTTGTGCCCTCAGCCATTAGCGTTGCGCACTTAGAAAAAGAGGATTTCTAAGTCTTCCAACCACTCAAATCACATCGAAACTTCTTCAAATATTTTCCAAGGTCATCCAAGCAATATTAAGTGGTAAGTACATGATATAAGCCCTACTTTTATGCCATTTGGTGAATTCTTAATCAATGGAAATGAAACCATAAAAAGGAAACCCTAAGTTTTAAGCTTGTAATCACTGTTTTATCCCTATTTCATCCTCCTTAAAGAAAATTAGTCATAAACAAGGGTAATTACATTGCTTAAGGGTTTCCATTCATCTAGTTTGTCACAACACCCATTCCCTTTTACTCATTCCCTCATTCACACTCATTCTCTTCATTTTTCAAAGCTACCATTTCATTCCCTTCCCCTCATTTCACTTCACTTCCACCCTAGGGTTTCCAAATTAGAATTTGAATATGTCAGAGGGAGAAGACAATGGTAGTGGTGTTGAGGACCAAATTCCAAAGAGGCATGATCATAAGGGAGGAAAGATAAACATGTTTTAACCTATCAATACAAGGGAACTCATGGCCTCTCCCCTCACTATTTCTTGCTTTAAGCATGTAGGCAGCTTTGAATTTTGTGAAAGAGTACAACAAGTCCAAAACCATTCGGAGCTAACAAGACTATTCATTATCAATTTTCATGACAAACAAGTTAATCTTGCCAGGGTCACCTTTGAGATGTCTACAATTTCCATTGCAGATGTTGCAGGGATACCTAGTGTGGGAGAGAAGTGGTTCAAACAAGAAAACATGCACATGAGTTACTTTTAACCATACCTTAAACCTAGTTATAAAGATCATCACAAATACATCTTCCCTTTTTCTCATCTGCTTGATATATATGCACCCATGATGAAGATAATAATGAAGTATTTCACTTGTGAGGGAAGGTTCTCCCACCTTTACTCATATCATGTCCATATTCTTATGCATTTTACTAAAGTAATAATGCTACACACACCATATTATCTTTTCCGTAGCATTGAAAAAATAGCCTACATAGTGCAAAATAGAGACTATAATTAGCAAATGTAGAGTGTTTTTCATCATTCACTTATCAAGATAGTGGTTATGCACTAGCTCCAACAGAAGAACATTCCATGGGATATATTCATTGCCTATGAGGTTTTCAGTACTACGCATGACCATCATCAACAAGATATTCCTTCATCTTCTCATCCTCCCATATCCACTTCTCCATCACTTCCCACTATTCATACATCTCCACCCACTCACATTCCTTCACCCCATGATGACCCTTCCACATCACCTTTCCACAACCCTTCACCCTCATATCATGATGACAAAGCATCAAGTAGTGATGGGAAAATTGATACGGATGGCATTAAAATGAGTGACATTGAGCCATTTCCTATGACATACAGGAGGGCTACAGGCATGTGTTTGCTGCACTTTATGTGCAAGGGGCCATGCCTTCTTTATCAATAAAACATGTTGATAAAGGCAAATAAAAGGTCATAGAGACAATCATTGTTGAATAGGAGAATAAGCATGAAACTGAACAAGAGTTTCAGCTAATTGAACTTGAAGAAGAGGATGAGGAGATAATTACCAATTTGTTGCTCAAAAGTAAGGATGCCAAGATTAGTGACCTTCAAGCTAATCTTGGTAGGGTAAAGAATGTGATCAACTATTTTGAGTTAGAAAACCAGCAATTGAAGACAAAACAGGCCATCAGTGATGTCAGGGCAATCAGAGCTCAGAAAGAGGCTAGAAAGGCCAAGGATTTGCTAGATGAGACCTTGGGAAATTTTGATGGTAGTGATGATGAGGAAGAACAATTTCCTAGACAAAGGCCAAAGACAATTGGGTTGAAGAGGGATTTAGCTCCGGAAAGACAAGAAGAGGCAGAGTTGGCAGAGCAACTCACTCCAAGTGAGCTGCTTTCCATAGAAATTAGCAAGGATAGGGAGTCTTGGCTAGAGAGAGCCAATTTTCACCTAGAGGGTTAGCTAGAGAAGGCCAAGAGAGACACTGACATTTAGAGAAGCATGGCAAGACATTATGCCATGAGAAACATGATTGTAAGGGCCAAGCTCAAACGAGCCCACGCAAAGATTCATGCTCTAAATGAGGCAAAGGAGAAGGAAAAGCTCAATATCCTTGCTGATGTGTCCCTCCAAGCATATAAATCTTAAATCAGCAAACTAAATTTCAATTTTGGTACCTTTTTGCACATTTTTAATTTTTGATAGTTTGACTTTCAGAAATTGGGCCAAACGCACAACGCCACTGGCACTGTGATTTTTTTTAGGGAACTCAAATGAAAAAAACTCAACATATTCATGTTCCTCATGCTAGGTACACCATCCTCAGAAAGGTTTAGAGGATTTGGAGAAAAACTAGTCCATGAAAAAGGCCAAAAACTACCAAAAAATCACCTTTTTGCCCTCTTTTTGGCATTGGCGCTGCGCATTTAGCAGTCTTTAGAGAACTGATTTTTGACAGAGTAAATGGGTGCCATTATGAAAATTAAATTCATATTTGGAAACTAGACAGGACAAACTTTCCAATGAGCCATCTTGGAGCTCATTTGGACACCGGAAAGGCCTTCAAAAGTCAGTTGCAAAACAAGCTATTTTCTCAGTCTTGGCACTGTGCGTTTGCACTGTTGCTGCGCCCTTACCAAGAGTTATTGAAAAAGATATTTTGAAGCCTCAAAGTCAAAATTTTCTCCAAAATTAGCGTAGAAGTTATGTTAGAAGTTATTGTTGTAATGAATGAGTTTTAGATATTTTTACTTGGGCCTTGCATGGTCTCAAAGGTCAAAGTGCATTAAAATTGCAATAAATGACATTTGAAACCCTAGCTAGGGTTCACCTCCTCATTTTGAAAATAAATACTGCATGTAATTCTTCATTATTTTTTTTGTTGGTTGATTGTTGAGCTGAATACCTCATAGACTTTGAGTTGTGAAGGAAGTTTGGTTTTGGAGCTTTGTAACTATTTTGGACTGAATGTTAATGGAGCAAACACATTCACAGGATTCATGGACTTAGTCAAATGGTGATTTTATACTAATCTAGTTATTGTTTCCTCTTATGTTTTCCATATGGTTCATCCTTTCTCTTATAAAAAAGCATAAAATTTAGGTTAAGATATTTTCTTAGAGGCACCTTAACTCTATCTGTTTGTTGTTGTTTAGATGTTTTCCTTGGCTGGGTTTGATTGGAGAATTATTAATTGCTTTATGGTTCCACCTAGCTTGTTGTCTTGAAAATTATCTAATAAGAGTCAAACCAAAGAAGTTTATGGTATGACCTGTCCTTTGGTGTAGCTTGAAAAATTGTTTTTAAGGCATTTCTTTGACGTTTACTTATTAGGGTTTGGCTAAAGAAGTTTATGGTTTTCCTTTTCCTTTGGTCCATCTTGAATAGTCACTTTGAAGGTATTTTAAAGTATGATTGAAGAATCTAGGAGTTCCCTGCTCTTTACAAGGACGTAACATAATGGTGACTCCACTGGGGAAAACTCATTAAAAATATCAGTGTTATATAAAAAAATTAGAAAACCCAAAAAATATCTCAAGATTGGTATCCAATTGTTGATGGTGGACCAAAAAAAAAATCCTTAAAATAATTAGCATCATCCACATGGTGACTCCACTAGTTTTCAATAGGCTTGCTGACTCCACTGGTCCTCACAGACTCCCCTGGGAATGTATTAATCAATCCTAATAGTATAAAACCCAGCCACATAATGTATGAATTCAGTATCCTTTCAGATAGGTCTGTTTTTCAAAACCCTTACAAAATTTCAGCCTCTCTGTGTTTTGGGTCTGAAATCTAGCTTCGCAAAGAATCGAAACCAGATATCACCCTGAACCAAACCCGCCTGCTATAGTTGATTATCCAGAAAGAATATTGAGAAACTTCTAGGACTGAAGATTCAACTAGTGTCTGACCAATTCACAAAGCAAGTTCTTTTCCTAGAAACCTTACATCCTTGCAAGATACCCAATTTGACTTACACCATAGAAGAAACCTATTCAGAACTAAGTCTCAAAGTTGGATAGACCAGACAAACCTTGAGCCTACAAGCTTACAACAAAGTCCTAGTAGAGAAGCCTCTCCTTCCACTCCTCCTGATTTTCAGCTTCTCCAACACTTTGACTCCTTTCGTTCCAAATCTGCTCAATATCATTTAGCTAGTCCAAGTAAATATGCTACCCCCACTCATACATCCACTGTGAAAACCAATCCATTTCATCCTCCACCTCCACTCATAAACCCTCTTCTTATAAATCCTCCTTGGGTTCCATTACCTCCCATTATGGCATAAGCCCCAAGACTATCAACCTAGAATCCCTCACTTTAATGGAACTGATCCTACACCTACCCAACAACATGTAGACAAGATGAATGATGCTTTTTGCTACCAAGAAATAGACTATGAGACTATACAAATGAGAGTTTTTACCCAAAGTTCAGGGGGAGAAGCAAAGAAATGGTTGAAGAACCTAACTCCCAATAACATTCATGATCTCCCTTCCCTTTATCAAACATTCATAAACAGTGGGAGACTAAGAAAAATCTTCTTCAAATCTTATCAGAGTATGAGAACCTAAAAATAAATGTTGGGGAGAGTGATCAAGACTACTTCACTAGGTTCAATAGTGTATATAATGCACTTCCTCCCCACATTAAACCCCCATAAGGCCTAGCCCTATTAAAATTTCTAGATGGATTTGATCCAGGCATGGATTTTCAATTAAGGGAAATAGATCCCCTTACCTTAGAAGACATAAAAAGAGGAGAAGTAAGTGTAGAAGCCAATCTAATTGCTAAAAGGGCTAGAATAAGAACATAGAAGAGGGTTACATACAAAGAGGAAACTATGGCCTCCGCATCCGATGCTAAAATTAATAACCTAGTTAGGAAAATGGAAAGGATGATGGAGAGAATTAACTTGAATGAAAGAGCACCCCCTAGGGAAAACCAATCACATTTTCGAATCAAAAATAGAAACCAAAACTTCAGAAGAGATCCTCCTTAAATAAGACAAAGAGAAAATGACCAGCAAATCAGACCTCATTTCCAAGAAAACTATGTAAATGAAGAGGAAAGAGAGACTGAGGAACTGGAGGAAAACCATGTGAATCTAATAGGTTCTGATAGTGAGGATGTAGTTTTTCTCACAGAATAAGAACAAGGTATGTTTTCCTCAAACCAAACTGAAAGAACATATGAGGATTCTAAAGAATACAAATTAGGATTTGAAAATGCCATCATGGAGGTTCATAGGCAATATGACCTCAGAAGTAGGAAAACCAAAGATATCCCCAAGAGGAAAAAACTAGAAATTGCTACTAGGAAGACCATTGAAAACACTCCTAAGAAGACAACAGAAAATAGAAACACCCTGGCTAAGAATCCTGATCAAAGCAAAAAAAAAACCAGCCAACATGATGGTGACCAAAGCTGCCATAGTATATCAACTAGTGGCCTTGAAAAAACTTCTTTAATTGAGATTCCAAATAAAAATCAGCAAACCAAAGTTGCTGAAAGAACAATGTATGATAAAACTGATGTAAATTTACCAAGAACACAAACACCATTCAATATTGACTGTGAAATTGCCAAGATAAAAATAGCGATACCCCTTATTGAATTAGAGGCTCAAGATGTATATAGATCTCAAGTTTTGAAGACTTTAAACATAGGAAATGACACCGATACTCTAAATCTGGCTGATGAAAAGCCAAAATTTTTGTTTGGACGAGAGGTAGAGGGAAAGTTTCAAGAGGGAGTTGTGCCTCCATTCTATGTCAGTTTTAACATCCATGGAAAAATCCTACACAATGCCATGTTAGACTCTCGTGCTTCACATAACCTCATACCAAAGGTAGTGATGGAAATATTAGGCCTTGAAATAACTAGACCATTCAAATTCTTGTACTCATTTGATTCAAGTAGAGTTAAATGTCTGGGTCTAATCAAAGATCTATGTGTCAATCTGGCACAAATACTAGCCAAGAACCTAGTCATGGATATTGTAGTGGCTGACATTCCCCCAAAATATGGAATGCTTTTATCACGATCATGGGGAGCCAAACTCCAAGGAACCTCCAAATGGACATGACATATTCTACCATCCCGATCTTTAACCAAACAAGAAGAATATACAGAGAATCTCACATGAAATACATGGTAAGTAGCCAAGATAGGCCAAATAACGCCCCTCTCTATTCTGTCCATTCATACCTTGATTCATTTATTTTGTACAATGAAGATGACATTAATGAACAAGTAGCTGAAAAAGAGCAAGAGATAGACCTTCAGAATAGTCAAACCAAACAAAAAATGAAGAACATAACAACCAAAACCCTAGCAACCATGAACAACAACATAATGGAGAATCCGAACTTGAAACTCTTTGGAACATGAGCTTTGATGGCTCTTGTGGCAAATCTGGTTCGGGAGCATGTGTTTGGATACACAACACTAATGAAGGTCACTCTTACAAATTTAATTTTCAATGTACAAACAATATTGGAGAGTATGAAGCTCTTCTCCTAGGTTTGCAATTGCTGAAAAGTATAGGAGCTAAGAAGATTTCTGTTCAAGGAGATTCTGAGCTAATTATAAGGCAAATTAAAAGAGAATATTCAGCCAAAAATCATAAGTTAAGAGAATATATAAATGTTGCCTTATACCTCCTAAAATCATTTGAAAAATATGAACTTACCTCTATCCCAAGAACTCAAAACAACCTTGCAAATGAACTAACCTTTGTTGCCAGCACTTGCCAACTACCTCATGCCAATGAAAAATACACGATAAAGGTCAAAATCAGATCAATAGTCCTGGATAACATAGATTATTGGCAAGTTTTTGAAAGTGACAAACATATTGAAGACTTCCTACAGTCCAAAAATGAGTTTGAAATGCCAAAACCAGACTCAGATCATGAAGAGGACTACACTATTTTGAAACAAACACACAAACCAAAGCCACCTTATGCTGCTGATATAAATCTGTTAGAACACCCTTATGAGGCAGAATTGTGTGAATATTTAGAGAGAAATGACCTTGAGGTATTATAATGAAAATACAATCTATTTCCAAGAGGACTTGCCCCCTTAGAAGAACTGTTTGATTTCAATGATGTTGCTAGGAAGCCTAAAATGGAATCCACCAAAATAGATGTAGAAGAATGCAACATAGGTAGTGAGAAAGAGCCTAAAATGATAAAACTATCCGAAACAATGCCAACTCTTATAAAACAGAAATACATTGAGATATTCAAAGAATTTAAGGATGTGTTTGCATGGGGCTATGGAGACTTGAAGTCCTATGATACAAAAATCATTCAACATAAGATTCCTCTCAGGGAAAACCACAAACCATTCAAGCAGAAATGGTGTAGGATAAACCCTATCTTAATGCTTCTAGTTGAGAAATAAATAAAAATGATGTATGATGCTGGAATAATAGTCCCACTCAGGTACTGGGAATGGGTCTCAAACCTTGTATCGGTAAGGAAGAAAACAGGGGAAATTAGGCTATGCATAGACTTCAGAAATTTAAACAAAGCCTCCCTGAAAGAAAACTACCCTTTACCTAAGATGGATCATATACTACAAAGGGTAGTAGGCTCCAAAATAATATCATTGCTTGATGGTTTTTCAGGGTATAATCAGGTGCTAGTACGTCCAGATGATCAACACAAAACTACCTTCACTACACCTTGGGGCACCTTCATGTATGTGAAAATGCATTTTGGGTTAATGAATGCCGGGACCACTTTTTAAAGAGCCATGGACATTGATTTTTCCGAAGAGATAGGTTAATTCATTGTGATATGCCTTTATGATATCACATTCTACTAAAAAACCGATGAAGAACACCTAGCTCACTAAAGAAAAGTCTTTGAAAAGTGTAGAAAGTATGGTTTATCTTTGAATCCCAAGAAAACTTTGTTTGGTCTTCAAGAAGGAAAAATTTTAGGCCACATCATAGCTGAAGAAGGGATTAAGTTATACCCTAAGAGGATTGAGGGGATATTGCAGATCAATCATCCTAGGAACATTAAAGAGCTGCAATCTTTCATTAGAAAGATCAACTTCTTAAGAAGGTTCATACCAAACGTTGCAAAATTCCTAAGAAACATTAAAATCATGCTGAAAAGAGAAATAGGATTAAAATGGACCGTAGAAGCAAAGCGATCCTTTGAAATAGTAAAACAATCTCTTACCCAAACAATAGTTCTAATCAGCCCTGACTTTACCAAGGAATTCTTCATCTTCTCAATTGCATCAAAACACACAATTGCTGTAGTATTGCAACAAAAGAACATAATGGGACAAGAAAAACCCATGGCTTTCTTCAGCAAGGCACTAAGAGATGCACCTTTGAAATATAAAATTTTGGAAAAACATGATTTTTCCTTAATCAAAGCATTAAAATATTTCAGGGTTTAGATCTTGCATTCACATGTCATTGCTTTTGTTCCTCATGCCGTTGTTATGGACATACTAACTCAGGATCCTGATGGTGAAAGAGGTAAGTGGATTGCTATCATCTTAAAGTATGATCTAGAAATCAAGCCCACCAAGCTAATCAAAGGGAAAGGACTAGCCAAACTGATGGCTGAAGGAAACTTTCAAGCATTGGACGTAAACATGATACATTCCTTGGATGAGCAAGAGGAGATGGTGACTCCACCTATTGAAGAAGCATTTCTAAACTCACTCTGCTATGCTGATATACTATATGTAATTTTTAATCAAAATTCTCCTCCTAGTTTGTCCAAAATAAAGGCCAAATTATTGAAACTAAAAGCTGTAAATTTTTTCATTCTAGAAAAAGATTTATATTGGAAAAATTCTGTTGGTATCTTGCTTAAATATTTACTTGAAGAATATGCAGATAGAATCATGCATGAGTTTCATGAAGGAGAATGTGGAGGTCATCTCTATTGGAAAACCACTGCCAACAAAATCCTTAGATTTGGTTTCTATTGGCCCACTCTTTTCCCTAATATCCACAAGCTAGTAGGGACTTGCCATAAATGCCAAATATTTGAGGGAAAGAGAAAACTACTACCTTTTCCTT
The DNA here is from genome assembly GCA_034641835.2 of Pinus albicaulis. Classification (NCBI taxonomy): domain Eukaryota; kingdom Viridiplantae; phylum Streptophyta; class Pinopsida; order Pinales; family Pinaceae; genus Pinus; species Pinus albicaulis. Next base: position 83,935,766 of record CM076581.1, on the reverse strand, counting down.
TACAACCTATAAGTGTTGAAACTCCTTTTCAACAGTGGGGTTTAGATTTCATTGGAGAAATCCACCCTGCCTCCTCTGCCCAACACAAATGGGTCCTCACTGCAACTGACTATTTCACCAAATGGATAGAAGCCATCCCTTCAAGGACTTCCACTGACTCAGTAATCATCGAATTCCTTGAAAATCACATTTTTTCTAGATTCAACTATCCTAGAAATATTATTACTGACAATGCTGCTGCATTTAAATCCAAGAGAATTGTGGACTTATGTCACAAGTATCACATTACATTAGGGAATTCTACAACTTATTACCCTCAAGGTAATGGGTTGGATGAGTCCTCTAACAAAATTTTGGTAAATATCATCAAGAAATTGTTGGAAGAGAACAAAAATTCATGACACAACAAATTAGTGCATGCACTATGGGCAGACAAATTAACAAAAAAATAAAAATTAACATGTCTCCCTATCAACTAGTGTATGGAGTGGATGTAGTTTTTCCAACATCCTTGGAAGTCCCAGTGATGAAGCTTATTCAAGAGGTACAATTAGAGGAGAATGATATGCAAAGGAGGCTGAACCAAAGCATTCAATTGCAACAATCAAGGGAAGAAGTATACAACAGAACACAACAAGTGCATGAAAGCATCAAGAATATTTTTGATAAAAGGACCAAAGCAGATGATTTCAACATTGGAGACAGAGTGATGAAGTGGGATTCAAGAAGAGAGGACAAAGGCAAGCATGAGAAATTTGAAAATATGTGGAAAGGTCCATACATCATCCATTCATAAAGAGGTAACAATGCCTTATTTCTATAAGAAATGGATGGAACAAAATTATACGGAGGTCCTGTCAATGGTAGGATGCTCAAGCATTATTTTTGTTGAAGTTCTTAGTTTAAAGCTTTATTAATTGTACCTAACGCTGGTTGAATAAAATATCAGAAAAATGAAGCACAAAAACAAAGAAAATAAGAAAAGAGGGCAGGATAAAAGAAAAGGTAAAGCCCCATACCAAAAAAATAATGTTCCTGAAAGTGTGCAAGTCCAAATGTCACTACTTTTGAGAAAGGAAAGTCTTGTTCAGTCATATAGCCTAACCTTGATTGAACATGTTTTAAATTTATGCTGATAAGTTAGAAAATGAAGTTTTTCCAAATGGTTTAAACTTGCCTTATTAGTAGACTAGGTTCCCAAAGCTCAAATCCGAACCAAAGATAAAAGAGAGGGATGAATGAAAAATTCCAAATTATAGCCCCTAGTAAGTCTGTCTTTGTGCAAAAATAAAATCTGTGTGGAGCTTGTCCAAAATACCATAGCTCATGAAAAATAAAACTGCTTAACCTTGATTAGATCATGTTTTAAATTTTATGTTGATAGATTAGAGAATGAAATTCTGTCAATCTATTTAATCTAGATTAGGTAGAGAATAAAAGAGCTCATCAGTCTAATCTGAGCCTATGGATGTGTTGTGGCCAGCAACAACCCCCCTTTTTATTTAAGTATTAGTAATAATACTAAATATGAGGGGACCCTCAGTCAAAAAATCCAAAAAAATTAATTAGTGCTTGTTTCCTTTCTCAAATAAAACTTACTATCATAACTTATGGAAATTCCTTAGGAAATCATTAAATACACCTAAGTTTATGATAAATTAGAATAAAATCTTTTCTTTGAAGAAAATATTGCATCCATCACAATAAGTAGATATCCTTTTTAAGGCAGAATCTTTTAAATTGCGATTTCGCGATATTGCGATCCCAAAAAAATATGCATTAAAATATTGATCGCAAACCGCATATCGCAGAAAAGATGTTTAACAAATACTTTTCATATATTATATTTTGCGATATTGCGATTTTGCGATATTGCAATTTCGCGATGCTATGAGACTGCGATTCGTAAATATTGCGATTTGCTATAATTGCGATCTTGCGATGATTTCGATTTGAGAAAACTGCGATATAGCGATATTGCACAGCAAATTGTAGATCGCAATGTCGCAGATTCTTAAAAGCTCGTTGTCCAAAGAAAATCTTTTCATAAATCAATATCCGTTATGCGCTTTAATGATTGAATTAATGAATGGATTGTCAATTATCGATAAAAAGGATTTTGTTTTGATAGAAAGGTTGTTTCGTGTTAAAATAATATATTTCATCCGCCTTCAGCATTTAAAACTATCCCGTGACCTTTGTCATGTCATTACTCTCACTTAATTCATAAAACCGCAGGCACGAAGGAGCAAAAGACTATACAAAGCATTCACAGAGTATTATGGGAAAGAAAGAGAAAACTCCAAGTTCTAAAAACAAAGAGATGACTTCCCTGTATGCAGATACTGCTTGCAACAAGGATGCCGGTATCACCACCTGGGAGGGAATGAATAATCTGCTCGAAGAAGAAAATCCCAGGGTAATGGAAGTAACGGCTACTGCAGGTTCAAGTAATTCATCTGAAGCATCTCTTGCAAAATTGGCTTGTTCATTTTTGCACCGGATAGCAGCAAGACCGAGAATTCTTCCGTATACAGATATGGTAAAATGGGTGCTGGATAGCACCGATATTTCAGACAGGAAATTTAGAACTCTAGATCAAGAGCTCATCAGGTCATTCACTACATAATATTTGAGGTTTATGTATCACTTGCCGGAGCCTCAGGCGACTTACAACAAACAATTTATGGAGAAATTTGCTAGGGAAAATGCAAATTTGGCGGAATGCACAAAGGAATGGACCAAAAGAGATGAACCATTGAAGAAAGAAAAACACGGTATGTACAATACTGGTTCACTCACCCCTCCCTATTGTTTTGTTGCTGCTATGTTATGTAGGCTTTTTGGAAAGCCTGACATAAATAAGGTCTTGCCTGAATGGCTTCCGTTATTAAATGCTGCTATTAATGCTATCATTGTAGACTGGGCCAAAATACTGTATGATAATTTAGCCACTGCTATTTTCAATTACCGGTCTAAACAGACTGTCTCTCAGAGGATTTATCCTCCTTTTTATCTGTCTGCCTATGTTATGGATTCTATTTGCTTTGTTTCTAAATTCCCTTTAATGGGTTGGCAATGGACAATTCATGATCCTTTGCATATTCATGTGTATCACAAAGAACTATGGGAATCAAAATTTGTTCCTCATTTTTACAAGATTTTCCATGGAATAATGTTGCCGCTGTACAAAATATTGTATAATAAGGATGCTCCAAGGTTTTCCTCAGAATCAGAAGTCGACATTCTCCCTGTCGCACGATGTGTTGGAAATATGATGCAGAGTGTTGTCCTTGATGGCAACCCACTGAATGGAGATGAAGACATGCGACTGTTGACATGTGTTGTCCTTACTGGAAATCCACCTGATGAAGTTATTCTTGACTTGATGGACTTGGTAAATGATGTAAATCTGATGTTTGTTGACAATATGATACTGAGTGTTGTCCTTGAAAAGCAAACCACTTGATGAAGATGATGACAACTTACTTGATGAAGTTGTACTTGAGAGAATATGTTCCCGCTAAGAAAATATGATGTTTTCACAAAGGTGAAGGTATGAATTTAATGCTCAAAATATGATGAAAAGAGTATGTCTCTTTGTATACGCGGATTGGCCTAGGGGAAGTCGCGTATGCACGCGGAAAATAACGTGCCAAGTCGCATATGGGCAAAAGCGCTCAAAAAGTGCAAAACCAAGGGTAACCACCATGGTATTGACCCATTGTATTGGGTAATGATCCGCCTAATTGACCCCGTCCAGGTAGTTTTGGGCTCATGGTATTGTTTTGGCCCATGGTATTGAAAAAGGGGCTCATGGTATTGAAAAAGGAAAACCTATATAAGGCGAACAAATTCATTGTGCACGATATGAGTGTGGGTGCAAGATGTCTGAGCTTGAATGAATACTTCTCTATGAAGTATATTTGAATGGAAAGGGTTATACTTGAATGATAAATCTGAATGTATAATGCACCAATGATGAAGAAGGGGATCTAGATCTGAATTGCTCTTGTATTTGCTAGATCTGATTATGGAAGGCTTAGATCTGTGATGAGGCGAGCATCCAGGCAAACATCTGTCTGAAGCAAAAGGGTAGATCTGAACTGAATATCTGATCTGATGAAGTATGCTGCTCTGTAATGATTGAAGATCTATACGCTACTTCGCCGCGGAGGAAGCGCGTATATACGCGGCTTCAGCAAAGAGAAAGAGCGTATGCGCAATAAAATATACACTGAGGTATACGCTGGTTTGTGTGGACGGAAGCGCGTATATACGCGACATCAGTGAAGTAAAAGCGCGTATGCAAACTAGGGTTTGCTGAAGCAAAGGGTATGAAACATCTAATCTGTTCTGCTGTGTTTCTGCTATCTGATCTGTGTTGATAAGTATCTGTTGGTGATGTATGTTTGTGCTTAAAAGTATGAAAAGGGTTCAGTCTGGAAATATGATGAAATGTGGCCTGCAAGTAGTGTTCTATTGAAGTTGTTGGATCTAGTGTGAAAATTGATGAAACGTGGTCCAAGGTGGTGCTGAGGGTTGTAGCCTTCAGTCAGGGGGTTGTAGCTCCCTTCCAGGAGAGGCTGGTAAACGAGATCAGGGGGTCGTAGCTCCCTTCCAGGAGAGGCTGGTAAACGAGTCATGGGGTTGGAGCTCCCTTCCAGGAGAGGCTGGTAAACGAGCGCAGGTGGGTGCCTGCGTGCTGGTCAAGTCTGCGCCAGCACATATGTTGTAAGATGCTTTCTCTATAATAAAATATTGAAGGCTGAGCAACTGCAGCGGTGGTTTTCTCCCGATTTGGGTTTCCACCTAAAAATCCTGGTGTTCATGTGTGATGCTTGTGTGATGGTTTATTCTGTTCTTACTGTACATGTTTACTGTTTATTGAACATCTGATGAATGAATGATGGAATAATATAAGTGAATATTTAATGACATATCTAAATCTCTGTGTATACGCTAGTTTCATAAAGGGGATCCGCGTATATACGCTAGTTTACTGAAGGAAAGTAGCGTATGGGTTTTAAGGAATGAAAAAAGTAAAAATATTTGATTATGCGGTAAATACTAATTCACCCCCCCCCCTCTCGGTATTTTTCCCAACAATTGGTATCGGAGCGGGTCCTCGTGCGAAGCTTGATCGCTTAAAGGAGATCCGTCGCAATGGGAAGTCAAGAAGGAGTAATGTCTATAAAGCCACCTCTATTCAATGGAAGCAATCTAATATTCCGGAAGGTACGTACAAAAGCATATCCGCAAAGTCTTGGTGCGAGATGTATGGGCAATCGTGGAAGAAGGTTATCAATACACGGCAAGTATTCCCTACGAGTACGAGTTTGAAAGGAAAGAAGTATGAAATCAATGCCAAAGCAGTAAATGTCTTATTGGGAAGCATGTCTGAATCAGAATTTGCTAAAGTGATGCAACTACATTCGGCAAAAGACATATGGGACAAAATCATTCTAAGCTATGAAGGAGACACAAAGGTAAAAAGTGCAAAACTTCAAACTCTTAGAATTGAATATGAAAATTTGAAGATGCATAGTGATGAAAGTGTTGCCAGTTTCTTTCTTCGTCTAGATGATATTGTAAATCGGATGAGAAATTTGGGTGAAACCATAACTGATACTACTCTGGTGGAAAAGGTCTTAAGATCCTTGACTTCAAAATTTGACTCTAAAGTTTCGGCTATTGAAGAAAGGCAAGATCTGCAATCGCTTACTATTGTTCAATTACATGGTACTCTGACTGCTTTTGAAATGAGACAAGGAGGTCCTTCTCAAGTAAGAGAAGTTGCTTTTAAGGCATCTACAAAAGGAAAGGAAAAGGAAGTTGTCAAAGAATCCAGCTATATATCCAATGAAGAAGAAGCGAATTTCGTGAGAAAGCTCCAACTAGGTACTGGAAGATTCAAAGGTAAGCTTCCCTTCAAATGTTTTGAGTGTGGAAAAGCTGGTCATTATGCTGCTAAATGTCCTTATAGAGAAAAGCATGGTAAAGGGAAACAATTTGAGAAGAGAAAGAGTTATTATGCAAAAGAAGATGATGATGAAGTGTCCAATGAAGATGAAGAAGATTCTGACCAAGATCTGAAAGTGCTCATGGCTAAGAAGCAAAAGAAGAAGGTTACTCGAGGAAAGGAGATACCTCAGAAATCATGTATAGCAAAAATTGAAGAAGATGAAACAGATTCCGACGAAGATCTACAAGCACTCATGGCAAAGAAGAAAAAGGAGAAGGCCACTTGTAATACTCTTCTTTGTGCAAACAATAGTAAAGATAGTGAAAGTTAAGTTGTGGATCTAGAAGAAGCTCTCAAGATTAAAGAAGAAGAACTACAAAGTTCATACAATAAGCAAGAAACTATCTATAAAGAGATGATCTCACAAATGAAAGATCAAATCGAAATGCTGAATGAACAGATGGACAAGTATCAAAGGTTTCATACTTATGCATCCAATCGAATTAAAGATCTAGAAGCAGATCTTGAAAAATCAAGCAAGAAGAATGAAGGACTTGAAGCTGCTATCATCTTTCTGCAAGCAGAGCTAGAAGCATCAAGCAAGGAGAATAAGGAACCTCTACAATCCTTTGAAAAGGAAGGCCTTGAAGCAGAAATTATCTCTCTCAAAGAAGATCTGGAAAAATCAAATAAGAAGAATGAAGAGTTGGAACAAACATGTGAAGAAAACGAAAATTGGCTGAAAGAAGAGATCCTAAATCTGAAGGATCAAGTTGAAGATGGAAGAAGAAAAGAAGAAAGCATGACAAAGCAATGTCAAGCTTTGGAGGTTGAGGTAAACATTCTCAAAGGTAAATTAGAAGAAAAGGTTAAACTTTTGAGGTTTCATGATAGTACTAACATTTTGGACAATATTCTGAGTAATCAAAGGTCTCCTGCTATCAAACTTGGTCTTGGTTTCCATGAAACTGTTAAAGGAGAATCTAGCTCACAAGGAAGTGCAAAAACCTCAGAGGATGTCAATGCAAAACCTGAAGCGTTGAAAGAGACAAAAGGTCAACCATCAATCATGAATTCTCAAAGGAATTCATTCAAGAACATTGAATGTTTTAAATGTCATAATTATGGGCATGTTGCAGCAAATTGCAGAAGCAGAACAATTCAGCCACAAACAAACAGATTCTACTCAGAAATGTACTCTGGTAGCTTCAAGGGATATTGTTTTTCATGTAACAAGTATGGACATAAAGCAGCTGATTGTAAAAGGAGGAAGATTAGAAATACTCATTATGATTCTTATGCTTATTTCTCTGGACACATGAGATGTTATTCTTGTAACAAGTATGGTCATGTAGAAAAGGAATGCAGTCAGCCGTATATGAGAAATTTCAGCACACAAATAGACAACAAATCTGGAAGAAGATGGAGGGATGGAATAAGAAACAATCTAGAGAAGAAAAGGATGTTTCTGTGGATGCTCTAGAAGACAATGATTTTCTTGAAGAAAACACTCAATTAAAGATGAAGGACCGATCAGAAACGTAGGGAATTATGACCCTACTGCAGTCATCCTCTTCTGAAGCTGACTTTTCTTATTGACTGCAGGAATGATGTGGGATACATTATGAGATTTAGTAATGTATCGTCACAAGGGGAGCAATGCATGATGACTCTCATGGTTGATTTGATTATACTGGTTATGTTTACTTCTGACAGCGCATCTGATGTGAAAAGGACAGGTACAGGAGGTACTAGCTCAGGAGGAAATGAAGGGAGATGGAAATTTTCTATGCTTCACTTTCCATACGCAGGTTCCATTAACTAAAGTCGCGTATACACGCGAGTTCCAGAAGAAGCAGTCGCGTATGTCTTGATGATAAGAAAATTTATCTAATAGCTGAAGATCTGAAGCAGAAGTCCAGGGGGAGCATCAATCTGACTGCTGATGATTGCACTGTGAGCATTATTCTGGTTATACTCATGATAATGAAATGGTACATGGGTTCTTGTGTTGAAGATTATGGATGAAGCCTGGTTGCTTTATGATGAAGAGCATTCGTTGTTGAGATGAAAGTCTTATAACTCAGAGATGAGGACTGATCATGCAGAGATTGTTGCTGATGACTTGCTGATGAACATATTCAGGTTGCACAAGTTAAGATGGAGCACTAGTTCAGGGGGAGTAGCAGGTTACTAATGATTGCATTGTTGGCAATATGATTGCTTATTCTTTGGTCTTTGTGATACTCATGCTCAATGATGATGACTTGGTACATAGATTATTATGATGAGATTTTGAGCCCTGGTTGCTGATAAGAATCTTTTGTGCTCACACATGGATGAGGTGGATATCATTTGATTCAGATCATGTAGAGTTTGTTGCTATGGTTGAGATCTTTTGCCTACATATGTTACTTCATGTCACATCTTGAATATCATGGTGATTTTGGACCACATGGATGATTGCTTGACACATATTTGAAGATGCTGATCTGATATGAGAATCTTTCTTGGAAAGATTGTATTGATGCTACAACCATTGGATGACGCTTGAAGACTCCACTACACTGTTCTATCTATCTGTAGTCCAGGGAAGCATTCAAATGTCTCAGAAAGAAGCTGAACATTGTCTGTTCCTCATAGAGAATCAGATCTGCATAAATTTTATAAGATGGCTTGGGATACGCGGTTTACCTGAAACACAGTCGCGTAAACCGCGTATGTTTGGTTGCTGACAATTTTTTGGTTGGTTCAGCATTCTTCAGCACAGCTGCAGTGCTGTCTGGTATGTTTGGTATCTCTGGTGGTGTTCCAGTTCTCATAATTCTGTTTCTAATGTTTTGATGAAGATTCCTTGATGATTTGCTGGTGGAAGTTTTCAGGATGCACAAACTAAGGGGGAGCCTTAGTCATTTGGAAAGATTGCTTGGTTGCACAGTTTCAGGGGGAGCATTAGATTTGCTGAGTATAACGCAGTGTTGGCATTATGATGGTTCTGAAATATGTTCTCTTTCTTGAGGACTTTCTGGTGTTGGTCTTAAAAACTATATTTGTAGTTTGATGAAAAGGTCTTGTTGAGACCCATGTTGTAAAATTATAATATTCAGTCATGTAAGGACTTGTCAAATTTGTAAACCCACTTGGTTGGGTAGCTGAGTCAAATGTTGTAAACTCACTTGGTTGAGTAGCTGAGTCAAATGTGTAAACCCACTTGGTTGGGTAGTTGAGTCTCATATGTAAATCCACTTGGTTGGATATTTGATGTAAGTATGAGTCATTGGTGATAGGAAGTTCATAGAGTCATGTACTTCATTGAAAAATATGTTTGAAGATTCAGCATGAACTCAGGGGGAGCTTGGTCACTTCAGTATACATCAGATCTGCAGAACGCTTCTTCTACATGAGGAGAAAAGGGGGTGAGAATGTTGGTTTTTGATCCGCCCTTTGCCCTTGATGTCAAAGGGGGAGAGTGACATGGTGTTTGAATAAAGAGAAGATAATGATGTGACATATTTGGGAGAGTGACATGATATCTATCTGCTGTGGTAACCAAACACCATCGTGGTTGCCATCAAGTCCAAAGGGGGAGATTGTTGGAAATATGATGCATGATGTTGTCCTTGATGGCAACCCACTGAATAAAGATGAAGACATGCGAATGTTAACATGTGTTGTCCTGGATGGCAATCCACCTGATGAAGTTATGCTTGACTTGATGGACTTGGTAAATGATGTAAATCTGATGTTTGTTGACAATATGATGCTAAGTGTTGACCTTGAAAGGCAACCCACCTGATGAAGATGATGACAACTTACTTGATGAAGTTGTGCTTGAGAGAATATGTTCCTGATGAAGAAAATATGATGTTTCTACAGTGTGTACAGAAGACTATGAAGAAAGGATTTCAGAATGTACTCAGAGAATGATGAAAAAGAGCATGTCTCTTGGTATACGCGGATTTGCCTAGGGGAAGTCGCGTATGCACGCGGAAAGGAACGTTACAAGTCGCGTATGGGCTAAAGCGCTCAAAAAGTGCAAATCCAAGGGTAACCACCATGGTATTGACCCATAGTATTGGGTAATGATCCGCCTAATTGACCCCGTCCAGGTAGTTTTGGGCTTATGGTATTTTTTTGGTCCATGGTATTGAAAAAGGGGCTCATGGTATTGAAAAAGGATAATCATATAAAAGGAGAAGAAATTCATTGTGCACAACAAGAGGGTGGGTGCAAGATGTCTGAGCTTGAATGAATACTTCTCTCTGAAGTAGATCTGATTGGAAAGGGTTACACTTGAAGATAAATATGAATGTATGATGCACCAATGATGAAGAAGGGGATCTAGATCTGAAATGCACTTGTATTTACTAGATCTGCTTATGGAAGGCCTAGATCTGTGATGAGGCGAACATCTAGGCGAACATCTGTCTGAAGTGAAAGGGTAAATCCGAACTGAATATCTGATCTGAAGAAGTATGCTGCTCTGGAATAATTGAAGATCTATACGCTACTTCGACGCGGAGGAAGCGCGTATATACGCAGCTTCAGCGAAGAGAAAGCGCGTATGCGCAATAAAATATACACCGAGGTATACGCCGGTTTGTGTGGACGGAAGCGCGTATATACGCGAAATCAGTGAAGTAAAAGAGCGTATGCAAACTAGGGTTTGCTGAAGCAAGGGGTATGAAATATCTGATCTGTTCTGCTGTGTTTCTGCTATCTGATCTGTGTTGATATGTATCTGTTGGTGATGTATGTTTGTGTTTAAAAGTATGGAAAGGGTCCAGTCTGAAAATATGATGAAATGTGGCCTGCAAGTGGTGTTCTATTGAAGTTGTTGGATCCAGTGTGAAAATTGATGAAACGTGGTCCAAGGTGGTGCTGAGGGCTGTAGCCTTCAGTCAGGGGGTTGTAGCTCCCTTCCAGGAGAGGCTGGTAAACGAGATCGGGGGGTCGTAGCTCCCTTCCAGGAGAGGCTGGTAAACGAGTCGGGGGGTCGTAGCTCCCTTCCAGGAGAGGCTGGTAAACGAGCGCAGGTGGGTGCCTGCGTGCTGGTCAAGTCTGTGCCAGCACATATGTTGTAAGATGTTTTCTCTATAATAAAATATTGAAGGCTGAGCAACTGCAGCGGTGGTTTTCTCCCGACTTGGGTTTCCACCTAAAAATCCTGGTGTTCATGTGTGATGCTTTGTGTGATGATTTATTCTGTTCTTACTGCACATGTTTACTGCTTATTGAATATCTGATGAATAAATGAAGGAATGATTTAAGTGAAGAATTAATGACATAAATAGATATATGTGTATACGCGAGTTTCGTAAAGGGTATCCTAAGCAGACATATCAAGTCCTGCCCAGAAAGTAGCGCATGCATTTCGAGGAAGCAGAAAAAGTGAAAGTTTTGAATTTACAAAGAAATACCGATTCACCCCTCTCAAAGATTTTCCCCAACACCTTCAAAGGGTCTCATCACACAAATATGATGCAGAGTGTTGTCCTTGATGGCAACCCACTGAATGAAGATGAAGACGTGCGACTGTTGACATGTATTGTCCTTGATGGCAATCCACCCGATGAAGTTATGCTTGACTTGATGGACTTGTTAAATGATGTAAATCTGAAGTGATATGATGATTGTTGATGATATGATGTTGAGTGTTGTACTTGAAAGGAAACCCACTTGATGAAGATGATGACAACTTACTTGATGAAGTTGTGTTTGATTGAATATGTCCTTGATGAAGGAAATATGATGTATCTACAGTATTTACAGTAGGCAATGAAGAAAGGATTTCAGAATGTACTCAGAGAATGATGAAAAAGAGCATGTCTCTTGGTATACGCGGATTGGCCTAGGGGAAGTCGCGTATGCACGCGGAAAGGAACGTTACAAGTCGCGTATGGGCTAAAGCGCTCAAAAAGTGCAAATCCAAGGGTAAACACCATGGTATTGACCCATAGTACTGGGTAATGATCCGCCTAATTGACCCCGTCCAGGTAGTTTTGGGCTTATGGTATTGTTTTGGTCCATGGTATTGAAAAAGGGGCTCATGGTATTGAAAAAGGATAATCATATAAAAGGAGAAGAAATTCATTGTGCACAACATGAGGGTGTGGGTGCAAGATGTCTGAGCTTGAATGAATACTTCTCTCTGAAGTAGATCTGATTGGAAAGGGTTACACTTGAAGATAAATATGAGTGTATGATGCACCAATGATGAAGAAGGGGATCTAGATCTGAAATGCACTTGTATTTACTAGATCCGCTTATGGAAGGCCTAGATCTGTGATGAGGCGAACATCTAGGCGAACATCTGTCTGAAGTGAAAGGGTAAATCTGAACTGAATATCTGATCTGAAGAAGTATGATGCTCTGGAATAATTGAAGATCTATACGCTACTTCGACGCGGAGGAAGCGCGTATATACGCAGCTTCAGCGAAGAGAAAGCGCGTATGCGCAATAAAATATACACTGAGGTATACGCCGGTTTGTGTGGACGGAAGCGCGTATATACGCGAAATCAGTGAAGTAAAAGCGCGTATGCAAACTAGGGTTTGCTGAAGCAAGGGGTATGAAATATCTGATCTGTTCTGCTGTGTTTCTGATATCTGATCTGTGTTGATATGTATCTGTTGGTGATGTATGGTTGAACTTAAAAGTATGGAAAGGGTCCAGTCTGAAAATATGATGAAATGTGGCCTGCAAGTGTTGTTCTATTGAAGTTGTTGGATCCAGTGTGAAAATTGATGAAACGTGGTCCAAGGTGGTGCTGAAGGTTGTAGCCTTCAGTCAGGGGGTTGTAGCTCCCTTCCAGGTGAGGCTGGTAAACGAGATCGGGGGGTCGTAGCTCCCTTCCAGGTGAGGCTGGTAAACGAGATCGGGGGGTCGTAGCTCCCTTCCAGGAGAGGCTGGTAAACGAGCGCAGGTGGGTGCCTGCGTGCTGGTCAAGTCTGCACCAGCACATATGTTGTAAGATGTTTTCTCTATAATAAAATATTGAAGGCTGAGCAACTGCAGCGGTGGTTTTCTCCCGACTTGGGTTTCCACCTAAAAATCCGGGTGTTCATGTGTGATGCTTTGTGTGATGATTTACTCTTCTCTTACTGTTCATGTTTACTGTTTATTAAACATCTGATGAATGAATGATGGAATGATTTAAGAGAAGATCTAATAACATAATTAGATATCCGTGTATACGCGAGTTTCGTAGCGTTGGGTATCCGCGTATATACGCAAGTCCGGTTCAGGAAAGTCGTATGCATTTTAGAAGGGTGAAAGTGAAAGTTTTGAATCTTCAAAGAACATCGATTCACCCACTGATCGCATTTTTCCCAACAATTGGTATCGCAGCGGGTCCTTCTGCGTGCTTGATCGCTTAAAGGAGATCCGTCGCAATGGGAAGTCAAGAAGGAGTAATGTCTATAAAGCCACCTCTATTCAATGGAAGCAACCGATATTCCGGAAGGTACGTACAAAAGCATATCCTCGCAAATTCTTGGTGCGTATGTATGGGCAATCGTGGAAGAAGGTTATCAATACCCAGCAAGTATTCCTACTGATGCAGCTGAAAGAAAGAAGTATGAAATCAATGCCAAAGCAGTGAATGTCTTATTGGGAAGCATGTCTGAATCAGAATTTGCTAAAGTGATGCAACTACATTCGGCAAAAGACATTCGGCAAAAGACATATGGGACAAAATCATTCTAAGCTATGAAGGAGACACAAAGGTAAAAAGTGCAAAACTCCAAACTCTTAGAATTGAATATGAAAATTTGAAGATGCATAGTGATGAAAGTGTTGCCAGTTTCTTTCTTCGTCTAGATGATATTGTAAATCGGATGAGAAATTTGGGTGAAACCATGGCCGATACTACTCTGGTAGAAAAGGTCTTAAGATCTTTGACTTCAAAATTTGACTCTAAAGTTTCAGCTATTGAAGAAAGGCAAGATCTGCAATCGCTTACTATTGTTCAATTACATGGTACTCTGACTGCTTTTGAAATGAGACAAGGAGGTCCTTCTCAAGTAAGAGAAGCTGCTTTTAAGGCATCTACAAAAGGAAAGGAAAAGGAGGTTGTCAAAGAATCCAGCCATATATCCGATGAAGAAGAAGCGAATTTCGTGAGAAAGCTCCAACTAGGTACTGGAAGATTCAAAGGTAAGCTTCCCTTCAAATGTTTTGAGTGTGGAAAAGTTGGTCATTATGCTGCTAAATGTCCTTATAGAGAAAAGCATGGTAAAGGGAAACAATTTGAAAAGAGAAAGAGTTATTATGCAAAAGAAGATGATGAAGAAGTGTCCAGTGAAGATGAAGAAGATTCTGACCAAGATCTGAAAGTGCTCATGGCTAAGAAGCAAAAGAAGAAGGTTACTCAAGGAAAGGAGATACCTCAGAAATCATGTATAGCAAAAATTGAAGAAGATGAAACAGATTCCGACGAAGATCTACAAGCACTCATGGCAAAGAAGAAAAAGGAGAAGGCCACGTGTAATACTCTTCTTTGTGCAAACAATAGTAAAGATAGTGAAAGTAAATTTGTGGATCTAGAAGAAGCTCTCAAGATTAAAGTTGAAGAACTGCAAAGTTCATATAATAATCAAGAAACTATCTACAAAGAGATGATCTCACAAATGAAAGATCAAATAGAAATGCTGAATGGACAGGTGGACAAGTATCAAAGGTTTCATACTTATGCATCCAATCGAATTAAAGATCTAGAAGCAGATCTTGAAAAATCAAGTAAGAAGAATGAAGGACTTGAAGCTGCAATCATTTGTCTTCAGGAAGATTTAGAAGCATCAAGTAAGAAAAATAAGGAACCTCTAAAATCATTTGAAAAGGAAGGCCTTGAAGCAGAAATCATCTCTCTCAAAGAAGATCTGGAAAAATCAAATAAGAAGAATGAAGAGCCGCAACAAACATGTGAAGGAAAATGAAGATTGGTTGAAAGAAGAGATTCTAAATCAAGGATCAAGTTGAAGATGGAAGAAGAAAAGAAGAAAGCATGACAAAGCAATGTCAAGCCTTGGAGGTTGAGGTAAATATTCTCAAAGGTAAATTAGAAGAAAAGGTTAAACTTTGAGGTTTCATGATACTAACATTTTCGACAATATTCTGAGTAATCAAAGGTCTCCCGCTATCAAACATGGTCTTGGTTTCCATGAAACTGTTAAAGGAGAATCTAGCTCACAAGGAAGTGCCAAAAAATTCAGAGGATGTCAATGCAAAACCTGAAGTGTTGAAAGAGACAAAAGCTCAACCAACAATCATGAATTCTCAAAGGAATTCATTCAAGAATGTTGAATGTTTTAAATGTCATAAATATGGACATGTTGCAGCAAATCGCAGGAGCAGATCATTTAAGCCTCAAACAAAAGGTTCCTACATAGAAAGGTACTCTAGTTTCTTCAAAGGATATTGTTTTTCATGTAACAAGTATGGACACAAAGCAGTTGATTGTAAAAGGAGGAAGAACAGAAATACTCATTATGATTCTTATGCTTATTTTTCTGGACACATGAGATGTTATTCTCGTAACAAGTATGGACATATAAGAAAGGAATGCAGGTCGAACAGATATGAGAAATTTCAGCACACAAATAGAAAACAAATCTGGAAGAAGATGGAGGGATGGAATAAGAAACAATCTAGAGAAGAAAAGGATGCTTTTGTGGATGCTCTAGAAGACAATGATTTTCTTGAAGAAAACACTCAATTCACATGAAGGACCAATCAAACGTAGGGACTTTCACCCTACCTACTATCCTATTCGAAGCTACTTCCATCGATCGTTAGAATGATGTAGACATATCAATAGAGGGTAATGTATCGTCATTAGGTATTGAGCAATGCAAGATGACTTCATGTTGATTTGATTATATCCGGTTATGTTTACTCTCAATGTATCCGATGTGGCGACAGAAAAGAAGAGGGGCTAGCTCAGGAGGAAATGAAGGGAGATGGAAATTTTCTATGCTTCACTTTCCATACGCAGGTTCCATTAACTAAAGTCGCGTATACACGCGAGTTCCAGAAGACGCAGTCGTGTATGCCTTGATGATAAGAAAATTTATCTAATAGCTGAAGATCTGAAGCAGAAGTCCAGGGGGAGCATCAATCTGACTGCTGATGATTTCACTGTTAGCATTATTCTGGTTATACTCATGATAATGAAATGGTACATGGGTTCTTGTGTTGAAGATTATGGATGAAGCCTGGTTGCTTTATGATGAAGAGCATTCATTGTTGAGATGAAAGTCTTATAACTCAGAGATGAGGACTGATCATGCAGAGATTGTTGCTGATGACTTGCTGATGAACATATTCAGGTTGCACAAGTTAAGATGGAGCACTAGTTCAGGGGGAGTAGCAGGTTACTAATGATTGCATTGTTGGCAATATGATTGCTTATTCTTTGGTCTTTGTGATACTCATGCTCAATGATGATGACTTGGTACATAGATTATTATGATGAGATTTTGAGCCTTGGTTGCTGATAAGTATCTTTGTATGGATGAGTTGGATATCGTTTGTTTCAGATCAGGTAGAGTTTGGTTGCTATGGTTGAGATCTTTTGCCTACATATGTTACTTCATGTTACATCTTGAAGATCATGGTGATTTTGGACCACATGGATGATTGCTTGACACATATCTGAAGATGTTGTTCTGGTATGATAATCTCTTTTGGAGAGAATGTATTGATGCTGCAAAGGATCTGAAGAATTGGTTACTATTGTGCTGATGCTACAACCATTGGATGATGCTTGAAGACACCACTACACCATTCTATCTATCTGTAGTCCAGGGAAGCATTCAAATGTCTCAGAAAGAAGCTGAACACTGTCTTTGCCTTACAAAGAATCAGATCTGGTTGAAATTTAGAAGATGTCTTGGGATACGTTGTGTTTCGAAACACACCGCGTAAAACCGCATGTCTGATTGCAGACAATTTTTTGGTTGGTTCAGCATTCCTCAGCACAGCTGCAGTGTTGTCTGGTATCTCTGATACTGTTTGGTATCTCTGGTGGTGTTCCAGTTCTCATAATTCTGTTTCTAATGTTTTGATGAAGATGCCTTGATGATTTGTTGGTGGAAGTTTTCAGGATGCACAAACTAAGGGGGAGCCTTAGTCATTTGGAAAGATTGCTTGGTTGCACAGTTTCAGGGGGAGCATTAGATTTTCTGAGTATAACGCAGTGTTGGCATTATGATGGTTCTGAAATATGTTCTCTTTCTTGAGGACTTTCTGGTGTTGGTCTTAAGAACTATATTTGTAGGTTGATGAAAAGGTCTTGTTGAGACCCATGTTGTAAAATTGTAATATTCAGTCATGTAAGGACTTGTCAAATTTGTAAACCCACTTGGTTGGGTAGCTGAGTCAAATGTTGTAAACTCACTTGGTTGAGTAGCTGAGTCAAATGTGTAAACCCACTTGGTTGGGTAGTTGAGTCTCATATGTAAATCCACTTGGATGGATAATTGATGTAAGTATGAGTCTTCGGTGATAGGAAGTTCATAGAGTCATGTACTTCATTGAAAAATATGTTTGAAAATTCAGCATGAACTCAGGGGGAGCTTGGTCACTTCAGTATACATCAGATCTGCAGAACGCTTCTTCTACATGAGGAAAAAAGGGGGAGAGTATGTTGGTGTTGATCCGCCCTTTGCCCTTGATGTCAAAGGGGGAGAGTAACATGGTGTTTGAATGCAGATAATGGTGTCAAAGAATTGGGAGAGTGACATGGTGTCAATGTACTTATCTGTTGTGGTAACCAAACACCATCGTGGTTGCCATCAAGTCCAAAGGGGGAGATTGTTGGAAATATGATGCAGAGTGTTGTCCTTGATGGCAACCCACCGAATGAAGATGAAGACATGCGACTGTTGACATGTGTTGTCCTTGATGGCAATCCACCTGATGAAGTTATGCTTGACTTGATGGACTTGGTAAATGATGTAAATCTGATGTGATATGATGTTTGTTGACAATATGATGCTAAGTGTTGTCCTTGAAAGGCAACCCACTTGATAAGGATGATGACAACTTACTTGATGAAGTTGTGCTTGAGAGAATATGTTCCTGATGAAGAAAATATGATGTACCTACAGTGTGTACAGAAGGCAATGAAGAAAAGAATTCAGAATGTGCTCAAAGCATGATGAAAAGAGTATGTCTCTTTGTATACGCGGATATTCCTAGGTGAAGTCGTGTATGCACGCGGAAAAGAACGTGCCAAGTCGCGTATGGGCTAAAGCGCTCAAAAAGTGCAAAACCAAGGGTAACCACCATGGTATTGACCCATTGTATTGGGTAATGATCCGCCTAATTGACCCCGTCCAGGTATTTTTGGGCTTATGGTATTGTTTTGGTCCATGGTATTGAAAAAGGGGCTCATGGTATTGAAAAAGGATAATCATATAAAAGGAGAAGAAATTCATTGTGCACAATATGAGGGTGGGTGCAAGATGTCTGAGCTTGAATGAATACTTCTC
The DNA here is from genome assembly GCA_034641835.2 of Pinus albicaulis. Classification (NCBI taxonomy): domain Eukaryota; kingdom Viridiplantae; phylum Streptophyta; class Pinopsida; order Pinales; family Pinaceae; genus Pinus; species Pinus albicaulis. Next base: position 83,917,306 of record CM076581.1, on the reverse strand, counting down.
TCTGAAGTAGATCTGATTGGAAAGGGTTACACTTGAAGATAAATATGAGTGTATGATGCACCAATGATGAAGAAGGGGATCTAGATCTGAAATGCACTTGTATTTACTAGATCTGCTTATGGAAGGCCTAGATCTGTGATGAGGCGAACATCTAGGCGAACATCTGTCTGAAGTGAAAGGGTAAATCTGAACTGAATATCTGCTCTGAAGAAGTATGCTGCTCTGGAATAATTGAAGATCTATACGCTACTTCGACGCGGAGGAAGCGCGTATATACGCAGCTTCAGCGAAGAGAAAGCGTGTATGCGCAATAAAATATACACTGAGGTATACGCCGGTTTGTGTGGACGGAAGCGCGTATATACGCGAAATCAGTGAAGTAAAAGAGCGTATGCAAACTAGGGTTTGCTGAAGCAAGGGGTATGAAATATCCGAGCTGTTCTGCTGTGTTTATGCTATCTGATCTGTGTTGATATGTATCTGTTGATGATGTATGGTTGTGCTTAAAAGTATGGAAAGGGTCCAGTATGAAAATATGATGAAATGTGGCCTGCAAGTGGTGTTCTATTGAAGCTGTTGGATCCAGTGTGAAAATTGATGAAACGTGGTCCAAGGTGGTGCTGAGGGTTGTAGCCTTCAGTCAGGGGGTTGTAGCTCCCTTCCAGGTGAGGCTGGTAAACGAGATCGTGGGGTCGTAGCTCCCTTCCAGGAGAGGCTGGTAAACGAGTCAGGGGGTTGGAGCTCCCTTCCAGGAGAGGCTGGTAAACGAGCGCAGGTGGGTGCCTGCGTGCTGGTCAAGTCTGCGCCAGCACACATGTTGTAAGATGTTTTCTCTATAATAAAATATTGAAGGCTGAGCAACTGCAGCGGTGGTTTTCTCCCGACTTGGGTTTCCACCTAAAAATCCCGGTGTTCATGTGTGATGCTTTGTGTGATGATTTATTCTGTTCTTACTGCACATGTTTACTGCTTATTGAATATCTGATGAATAAATGAAGGAATAATTTAAGAGAAGAATTAATGACATAAATAGATATACGTATGCGAGTTTAAGTAAAGAATATGTTTGTGCTCTCTACGCAAATGCAGTTCGGAAAGTAGCGTATGCATTTAGAAGCGAGGAAAAAGTGAAAGTTTTTGAATATCTGATAAATATTTTGATTCACCCCCCCCCCCCTCTCGGTCTTTTCCCAACAATTGGTATCAGAGCAGGTCCTTCTGCAGAAGCTTGATCGCTTGAAGGAGATCCGTCGCAATGGGAAGTCAAGAAGGAGTAATGTCTATAAAGCCACCTCTATTCAATGGAAGCAATCTGATATTCTGGAAGGTACGAACAAAAGCA